>JAJLXZ010000211.1:0-10261 GCA_030571575.1 Kazachstania viticola | reverse complement strand
TAATATTGTGACACTTACACTCATTAAATTAACCAAAGGATTATACAATAAAAAGTTTGAGATGTCATAAAATATTAGGATTAGAAGTGCAAGGAAAATTATAGTGTATTAGAACATCTAAATGGAAAAAGTATATAAAGCAAGAAGATATAATTGTGTAAAAATTGTATATTTTTCATGTCTTGTTACTTCTGTCCTCAGAAAGACAAGAAGACAATTATAATATAGAATTATTATTACTAAAAAAAAGACAATGTTAGAATCTATTCACAGCAATAAACCTATTGTTCATGAATATAAAAGGATTTATTGTATAGGTAAGTCCAACAAGCCAATAGTTAAATATCTTTGTATTCATACTAAAACAAATATGTCTTCTCATGCCCCTTTTTCTAATAACAACTCTGTCAAGTCAACAATTGACAATGCAGCTACGGAAGCTGTTGATGACATCGAAGTCATTACTAGAGGTTTAAATTCCTTAGATTTCCGACAATTTCCGATAATTTATATAGAACAAGTAACCTACATATCACGAGTAATCTAAGTTATCTTCTAGTTATCCTATATTAGTTGTTCAAGTACTATACCTCCGAACTTGATCTATACCTACGTCAATTATTGCATCTGTTACCTATAGTTACCTATTAAAAAATAATGTTGTATAATCAACCGACGGTAATATCTTTGACCTGTCACGTGAAATAAGATATGTTGATGATTGTTACTTGTAATAATTACCAGTACACCTTCAAGCAATTAGAAATATGATCTTTCATATTTCTTAGCCAAGATATCGATATTGCCCAAAATGGATACCACGCAAAATATTGATAAAAACTTTGTGAAAAATTTTTCATCTCTTTCAAGGATTTTTGACACTTACGAAACATATAAAAATGTCTTCTTCTACTTTATTATTTCTATCTTTTCTATCTTTTATATTTATATTTTGTATCCTAAATACAACAATCAGTTTCTGTCTGTAAAATATCTATTGTCAAATAAATATTAATCCGATCCGCGCTTCCACTGCCAATAATATAATAGTTTGTGTAATATATCATTCCTATTATATTCTGAACATTCATCTGCTTAATTTACTTTATTTATTCTGTCTTACTTCCAGTTAATATGGCCATAAATAATAAAACTTAAGTCCCAGTGGCCGAGTGGTTAAGGCGATGCCCTGCTATTTCAAAGAAACAGCAATTAGGCATTGGGTTTTACCTGCGCAGGTTCGAATCCTGTCTGTGACGTTTATTTTTACATTTTTATTTGAATTTATTGTAATAGAGTTGTAGATGATAAGTACCATTAGACAAAACACATTTCATCTTTTTATAATCTGTTTAAGTCATTGATAGCTTATTTATTAATAGCAGGTAATAGTTAGTAAGCTTTGAATAAAATGGATGTCGCCAAGATAATTTCTGACTATTTTGGAACAGATGATAATGATTTAAAATATATGACTATTAGAAGAGGATGCAATATTAAGGATAATTTACATGATTTAGAACAATTGATTAATAAGTTGTTTATTCCAATACTAATAGATGAACAGTCCGATGAAATTATCTTCCTACTCAGCTCTGAGACAATACCAAATGTAATTGTTAACTTAATACAGAATAATGCATTTAGCTTAGCAATTCTTACTAAGTTCATATTGCAACCGTTAGTTAATTCTATGGACAATACTATAGATAGGGACTATATATTTGTTCAAGCAATGAGAAAGGTACTAGAATGTACCAGCAGTACTTTGAACACAGTATTTGGCTACAATTGGAGGTCTAAAACCTTTCATGGAGCTGATATTGATATTACAAAAAGTTTCCTTGAAATTGCCACCAAAAAGAAGTTTGACAAATTCAATCTGCAGCTTTTCAGGAGTACCTTATCTTTGTTTATTTCTTTATTTTATGATCGAAAATATAATGTCTTGCCAGCCGATATAGTATTACAAGTTATAATGAATTGTGGAGATGAAAGCTGTGAAAGCCCCACTGCTAAAGAATTGTTATTGAATACTGTCGAATGTACAAATAGCCAAGAGCTTGATAAGGTGAAAGAGTACTTCAATGTACCCTTACTGGAAATATTTTCAAAAGAATGGTATCAATTGTATTCTTTTATTAATTATATATTCAAAGAAATTCTACTTCCCAAAGTAGTTTACAACAATGAGAAGTTATATCAGGTGTTGACCATAATTTCCAATCTCAATAACTTTTACAAAATAACGTCGTATAAATATAACGCTACAGTTCTCGATCAACATATAATTGAAGAGTTATCATCAAAATTGCTATCGATCACTCAAACGCTCTTGGATAATGGTGAAAGAGAACACGAAGGGAAACCATCTGAAAGTAGCGACACTTCAATTAATATTGAACCAAACCAGAAAGTATATACAATACACGAGGGTATAGACAAAGGACAAGAAGAATATCTAAAAGAATTATACACTGATAATATGGATGCTAACGGAGATAGTCATGATACTTACGAGGATGAAATTGAGTTCGAAAGTGATATGGAGGATACTAATTTTGTAAATAATGAGATAATCAGTAATAAAGATAATTATGTGGGAAATGAGCGAAATGAAATGATTGAATTAATTTCTGGGATTTTAAATGGGATAACAAGCACTAATATATCCAAGGGTAACGAAGGATTGGCAACTCTTTTAGAAAATGGTGATCCTAGTATCTCAAAGAACAACTCAAAACTTCCAATATACAGTGGAGAATTTGTTGATCTCAAGGAATTATTAAATAAAAAGGGTACAATTTTGATAAATGAAAATATTCTTTACACAATTATGGAAGCATTGAAAGATACAGAAAACTTCAATAAAATTCAATCATGTCTGAATGTTATAGTTAGAATAACACGAAATGAAGAAGAATACTTACAACTTACTTTGGAAGACAAGACAGCATTATATTTAGGCATGCTGCCCCAACTAAAAAAAAATAAAAATTTTGTCAAGATAATTAAAGTAGGTAATATGAAACAGAAGATGGACGATGGCGAATCATTGAGAAGCCTAATATACACAATATATCTACCACAGGTGGAAGAACTATCGTATTTCACGTCATGCAATATTATTGATACCATTGCTTCTTTTGGCTTAAAAGAGCAAAATCTCAAATTGAGGACACTAGCTTACCAGATATTGAAAAAGATACTAGAGAAATTCCATGAGACTATTATCGGTATAGATACAGAATGGTTTGAAACAGTGATATCACCTTCTATACTCGAGAGTATTTCTTTGGAACCTCCAGAAGAACAAGCAATCCTCATCCAATCGCTTAGCAGATATATTACCTTGCCCACAGAACCTAATTAAAGAGATTAAATCCATAGCTAACCACTATTCAGCAATCATAATATTTTCTATGTCAAACTTTCTCGAGAAATGTCTGTATAGTACGGTGATCTGCAGAGAGTGCCATTTTAGGTAGTAAAAAAGTTAAAGTTCGGAAATTTTATAAGGTTCCTCCTTAAATATTGACATTATGAAATTTTTGGAACCTTGAAATTTTAAGTAACATTGTTATGTGAGCATACTTCTATCTTTTCTCTCTCTTATACTGCTACTGTGTACTCTAGACCAAATTTGACTTGCGCAGGTCAGCTAACGGGTTAGATATCTTCCAATTTATAGATAGATATAAATACATATTTGCCATCCTTAACATAATCTGATCAGAAAACAAAATATGGTGGGAAGTGCACATGCCAACAACTTGACAGACCTTACCAAGGCCCCAATTCCTAAAGATAATTTAGACAGTTTAGCTGAGACTATAAACAGAGACAACTCTTCGGAATATCCATATTCGAGCAATCAAAGATCAAGTTCTCTCAACAACAACAACAATAACAGCGCAACAATGTTTAAAGAACATTATACTGATTCAAAAGAATCAGGTAGCTATCAAAACATGGAGCAAGGGAATAAGCTTCCATTATATCAAAGAAGAAAGTCCTCTTTCGACTACGAGGAATATAAGAAGAAAGCGTATGAAAAATACTGAATTTTTGAGCCTCTTATAAAGTAACACAGGATGTTAACTTTTGAGAAGATTACGCTAAATGATATAATACAACCATTGGGCTTATGTAAATAGAGTTTTTTTTTGTAGTACTGTGTGTGTATAATTAACTGGTGTTTTTCTTTATTAGCATCTTTTAAAAATTATTCAATACATGAACCTAGATATTTCCGACACTGAAACTTTACTTTTAACTCAAACTTCCAAGGAAAAGAAAGTATGACTGCACCTGAAAATACACTTAAGCTGTATTGGACGATGTTGAATAGGACAACGTATTTCTTGACTAAGTGCAATTCCTTCAATAATATCAACTTTGTACTGAAGACTAAGGAACAAGTGAGATTTTACGCAAGAACATTTAGAAATGACAAAGCTTTAAAAAGAAAAATGAACAATGAGAAACCAAAACCTGTAACTTTTCCAATACCTAATTATATTTCAGTAAATAAACTATCCAATTTACTGAACTGTAGAGTACAAACAATCACTAAAGATCTAAAACGGTTAGGCTTTAGTAATATTACAAATGATTATATTTTGTCGAGAGAATACTTAGAGTTAATCCTACAAGAGTACAATTACGATATACCTTTAACAAACAAAGGAGAATTGACTTCAGAAACAATATACAATGAATTGAAAACACCCCCCAACCCTAAATATTTAACAACAAGACCACCAGTTGTTACCATCATGGGTCATGTAGATCATGGTAAAACAACAATAATTGATTATCTAAGAAAGTCATCCGTAGTTTCACAGGAACATGGCGGTATCACACAGCATATAGGTGCATTTCAAACCATCACTCCTAAATCCAATAGAAAAGTTACCTTTCTGGATACACCTGGTCATGCTGCATTCCTAAAGATGAGAGAAAGAGGTGCCCTCATAACAGATATAATTATATTAGTAATTTCCATTGAAGATTCTTTGATGCCTCAAACATTAGAAGCGATTAAACATATCAAAAAATCTGGAAACGAATTAATTGTAGCAATAACAAAGATTGACAAAATACCAAGAGACGCTGAACGCCAAAAGAAAATTACAGAGATTATTAACAATCTTAGTGGACATGATGTGATTGCCGAAGAACTAGGTGGTGAAACACAAATAATACCGATAAGTGCCAAGACTGGAGAAAATATGGATAGCTTAGAAGAATCTATTATTTTATTAAGTGATATAATGGACATTAAATCAGAAAATTCACCTAAAACAATGGTTGAAGGTTGGATTATCGAAAGTGAACTTAAAAGTAATATAGGCTATATAGCAACCGTTCTGGTAAAAAAAGGGACCTTGAAGAAGGGAAGTATTCTCCTTTGTGGTAACACTTATTGTAAAGTAAGAAATATAATAGAAGAAACTGATAAAAGTGTCGTATCAGCAGTTCCTTCACAAGCTGTAAGCATTATTGGGTGGAAAGCTCTCCCAGATAGTGGGGAAGAAGTTATTCAAGTGAAAAATGAGTCAATTGCTAAGAAATACATTGCAAAAAGGACTGCTCTTTTGGAAGTGGAACGTAACGAAACACTGGTGGAGAAAATCAATGAGAAGAAGTTGTTGGAGGAGGAAGAGTCTAAAAAACAAGATAAAGATGAAGATGAAAACGATAGAGAGGATTTTACATTACCTGAAATGGGAGATAAAACTCCTGAAGGGCCCAAAAACGTCAATTTTATTATTAAAGGTGATGTGTCTGGCTCTGTAGAAGCAATTAAAGAAAGTATAGAAAGCCTAGGAAATGAGGAAGTAAAATGTAATGTTGTCTCCTCATCCGTCGGAGTTCCAAGGGAAAATGATCTAAAAATGGCACAGATCACAAACAGTTTTATTCTGTGTTTCAACATTGAAAATCTACCAAATGAAGTTATCAACAATAAATATAAAGTAGAGATCAAAAGATACAACGTTATCTACAAGCTTATCGAGGACGTTATATTAGCGTTAACAGAAAATATGGAACCCAAATACTTTAAAAAAGAGATTGCGAAGGTAGATATCAAAGATATTTTTGAATATAAGGTTAAAACTAAAACTATAAAGATTGCTGGCTGTAAGGTTAAAAATGGGCAAATTAGCCGAAATTCTAAAATCCAAATTTTAAGAGGACCTGACCAGCAGGTAGTGTATGAAGGAGAAGTTGCATCTTTACGCCATGGCAAAAATGATATAACTACGGCATCCAAAGGAAACGAATGTGGTATTACATTTTCAAATTCTTTTGAGAAATTTAAAGAAGGAGACACAATATCGGCATATGAGAACGAAGAAATACCAAGGGTTCTATAAAACTAATAAAAACCTGTAAATAAATAAACGATCAAAAAGATATTAACATGTTAAGTTTTTTGATCAAGATAAAATTAGTATTATTACTCTACAAATATATATTCTTGTACATACTTCATGTCCTAGATTCCCATTGGACTATAACGTGCTCCTCAACATATCCAACATTATTATCATCAACAGCCTCGATCTTATTTTCAACATCTGTATATATTAGAATTGTACCCCATTCCATACCATCCTTGACCGAAATTGTTTCTTCTAAATCGAGTATCATTTTTGGCATTAATTGGAATTCAAAAGTTCTTTTACTATTCGGATTGTGTTCTGGCTTTGGAATTAAATTTGTAACGTCTACTTTTGGTTCGGCATAATAAAGTGGCTTACCATTCAATTCATACCGTAAGACTTGCGAAGGATTATACCCTACAATTTCTTGAAATTTCTGGAAAACATCATCATCTAAGAATTTTGAAAGTTTTTCTGTACGGGGATCTAACTTTATTGGATCTTTTTCAAGGTCTTCTTCATTGCTACCAGATAGGTCTAAGGCTTCTTTATCGATTTTAAGATTCTTTGGTAACTTAAGATGATCAGGCTTATTTTTAAATGATTCTTGCTCTACATATAGTAGGAAACTTTTGAAGGATTTTTGCTTATCAAACGATTTGTCTTGTTGAGAGTCATGCATTTTTCTCAAGACTTTTGTAGATACTGGGGCATCTTTGGTCTCAGTATTCATTGAAGTAGCGTCAGTAGTTCCCTTTTCTGACTTAGCAAAGGGATTAATGGTTGTATCTGGTTTATCATAATTAGTCCCAGATATATTAGAAAAGGGATTGGAGTCAAATGGATTTGTACCACCATTGCTTGAAATATCGAACGGATTTATTTTGAAATCTTTAGGTTTCAAAGTGTCATTCATTTTATCCTTTAAATCACGATTATTATCGTTCTTCTTAACACCTCTTATACAACGAACAGATTTAGGTTTTCTTTGGCATTTTGTACAGATAAATACATAAAGAACTCTATCATCACTACTTGAAATATTAGACATATTATTTAGTCCTAGTTTAGATTGTACTTCTTTGACCTGCTCAATATCTAGTGGGGAGAATACCTGAGCCAAAAGTTTCATATTTTCGTCTGATTTGCAAGCACCACATTTTAATAGATCAGGAGTTGGTAGAGAATCAGGATGCAACCACATAGGTTCGCCACCTATAAATGTGTCCTCAATAGTGACTACATCTGATTCTTTTACTGGAGCATCTATATAGGCTAAATAAACCTCACTTGATTTGGGTGCTAAAGAATCGCTCTCAAAGTCAGAAGTACCAGAGATATCTTCAATAGTAGACATGGTAGAAAATATGGAGACTACAGTTATGATTAATATTACTCGATAAATAAAATATGAAGCAAGTTTTTCGATTAAATGGACTAACTCATTTTTATTTTTTCGATGCCCTTCATAAATTTTTCAGAAAAATAAAGCATCGAAAAAGTATAGATAAATAAGTACGTTTAAAAATCTATGATAGAATATAAAAAGAAGTTATTATCAAACTCTTTTAAGCTCAGATGAAATAGATTGGTAGTTGTAACAGATTATACTGTAAGATTATGGCAGTTAAGTTCCGGGAGGATAGATGCTAATTGATTAATTCATTAGCGAATGAAAAGAGCTTATTGAATTTTTGAATTCAGTTGTTTATTACTCACCTCTTGAAACCTGATCTTGCAGTATTGCCTTAAGTAATTAATTGAATTAAAATTATCTTCTTGTTGACAATATAGTTCAAGTATTATAAAAAAAGGGGATGCTAATACTACAACACTTGAATGCTTTGCTACTAAACGTTTTGCCCTTTACTTGTCCTTAGAATATGATATAAGAAAAATATTCTAAACATGATTGGGGATAAATGGTGGTGATTAATTATTTACAATGCTAGCTAAGAGCCTTAATAAAAATGAAGTATTCAATGAGAATCGAAAAAATATTTGTTTGTTCCTATGGTGTAAGAAATTCATGAGACAATCGAAGTTTAAATATTATAGCATCCTCTTTATTTGTTGAAACAAAAGTACTTACTTCTATTGCATAAACTACGATATATATAACAAGTCTTATTGTTTTATATGTTATCTCATTGAAAAAATTATTCAAAGGATTGGCCAATGGCTAACATTGTTGAGATTAGTAGCAAACTTCTATATAATATGAATCCTCTTCTCGCAATTAATTATTCTTCTAGACATCTGAATTTTTTTTCTCTTTAATTGGGAATCAAAATACCATCATAGAGTATGGACAAATTATCCAACTCATATGATTGTCTTATCATACCAAATGTCATAACTACATATAGCTTGCCCAATTTTGTAGTTCAGAAAACTGTATAAAGTCTTGTTAGCTTATCTAATTTTCTTCATATCTGTCATTCAGCGTAGAGCTCAAATTTATGGGGGCACTTACAGTCTTCATTAGTAGATATAGCATATGTATACTCAACATCTGTCCCAGGAAAACCGTTAACAAGCTAGCTCAATTATTGGCTCAATAGTTACAGTTGAAGATTTGATAAGCTTAGTAAAACCTCGTTTATGATTGTAAGTAACCTCACCAGTTATTGTAGGTACCTCTCATTGATGTAATTTGATATGAAGCTAAATGATATTATTATTCCTGTCATGCTGCACTTTCTTATCGGTGTCAGTAATAACGCCATGTACCGAGTTTTATTTCAATAGTTTGAATATACATCGAATTAATGTTATTATCAAGTTTTACAATTCCATGAGATTATTACTTATGCTTTTTCTAAACTTTTACGAACAAAACTAAATACTGCAAAAGAAAAAGTATAATTTCAGCAAGAGGCCAATAGGTTAGTATTTCTGTTTTTATATTACAAGTTAGCTATTTTTTCTTATGCCCCTTTTTTAAATAACACTATTGTGTCTAAAATTGACAACACAGCTACAGAAGGTGACGGTGACATTGAAGTTATCACTCAAGGTGTAAGATCCTTACAGTTCCATTACTTTGCGTAAACATTTTTATATTAATATGTAAACGCATCTCTGGTCTTTCATTTTAAACTTCTTGTTACGCCATATATTGTAGGACTTCTTGGGGAAGTTGGATTTCATTAACTAAATTGTTTTCTGTAATAACAGTTATCTCTAAATATAATAACACTTTACAAACAAACTATGCTACTTGTTAATCCTTGGTCTTTCTATTTTACTAGTTCCCATATAAATGAAAATATCGCTCTAGTGTACTAATACCTAAATAGTATATAAATATAATATATAAATTTGATCACTTATTTATTTTTCTCGACGATATTGCTCTTTCAATCATCGATAATAAATAGATATATATTATTAAATATCACTCTATTGTCAACACATATCTCTGTTGTAAATATAATATGTTTCAGATTATAGTAATATCGTACAATGCGATGTTGCTGTTGTCAGAAATAACACCATCTACGGAGTGTTATTCCATTGTTAGTTTAAATATGCATTTGATTAATGCTATTATCTAATTCTACTATTCCAAGAAATTATTTCCTCATTAGGAAATACTTATGACATTATTCTTCCATAAATTAATTTGTGTCATTAAGATATGTGACGCGAGAAAAAGTTTTTCACTTTTTCATGTTGTGCGTCTTCGAGACACTGTCACAACATTATCGAATTGCATCAAGTAGAACATACAAGATAATAAGAACCTTTGTAATATATATATATATATATAAAAGGATTTATTGTATAGGTAAGTCCAACAAGCCAATAGTTAAATATCTTTGTACTCATACTACAACAAATATGTCTTCTCATGCCCCTTCTTC
>JAJLXZ010000210.1:0-10413 GCA_030571575.1 Kazachstania viticola | reverse complement strand
CGATAAATACCCTTATTACTACTACAACGATATCTAAGTATCTGTAGAATAATATGGGAAATATTATCTGGTAAGTCATTAAATAGGAGAGTAGATGAAACTACTATGCCCAAGCAATGTTTGATCTACTATCCTAATTAGGGATAAGAGTAACTAACTAGGAAAGCGCAAATCATGTATTATGTGAATTAGTCGAAGCCCCTGCCACTAAAACACAGAATACAGGATCTTACAAAGAATGAGTCGCAAGAACATTTCTAATCAATATTGTCAGAAATAAACATATAAAATGGATATGTATTTCTGATCAACTTTGATAAAGACCTTTATGGTTTATTTTTATTAAATACATATTTTTATGTTAGAATAAAAAAAGGAATAACTAAATAAAATGAAGTATCTCTCACTTTAATAAAAATATGTCTAACACTATTTCATCTATTACCGCTCTAAATTTACATTTACAATTATAGCAATAGTAAATTTTGATGATCTTATTACAAAATTCGATCATCTTATATACTTTTTATTTTACACTAATTTACAATTTTGTTTAAAAAGTTTCGTGACATTCATGTTTTACTTTTCATTTGATTATGTAACAAATATGCAGTCTTGTCTTTCCTTTGTATCACAGTCGTATTAACCTATCGTTTCATCATAATTCATTTTTGATGTCCGCCCGAATAAGCTAAGCTATGTGACAAAATATATGTTTCAACATATAGATTAATTTCTTTTTAATATTAAAAAGAGCAACGATTATAAATATTATATTTATATCAATATATTTTGTAACTAACAATTGATGTTACTCTGACTATGTCTACAATTACTTCATCTATTGCTAACGCAGTTTTACTGATTATTGTAGGAATTCCATCACCATCCATAGTAGAGAACCTATTATTCTTGACTTAAGAACCTGTATCACATTTGGTCCAGTGAATATTATCGCCAACATTTGCAATATACATTCTCCAAGAGGCTTGCCAGTCTTCGGTATTACCATCTTGTTCATAGGTGTAAAATTTATAATAATCTGCGGTCCAATCGCCAGTCACATCGTTATTCAAAACTTCTCCAATCATGTTTTCAAGCTCTCCACTTCTATAAAATCCACCCCACTGTTTTTGGTTAGCACAATAATCCAAAGCAATATAATGGTCACAAAGAGGGTAAAATATGGTAGGTTCACGTTTTGTAATGGTATTGCTTGATGTTACATTCTTTGTTGGAAAAATAACTGGTGCCAGAGCAATAGCACCGTTTTCGGTTGTATCTGGGTTGAATAAAAGGTGATATGTACTACCAGTAACGTTGTGCTGAATATAGACACTTGCCATATCTTTACGTTCTTTACAAAAATCTCAGTTGATTTTCGAGGGGTAGAAATGCTCTTGTATTTTCTGCTGAAAGATAATCAACCAGTCAACCTTCCATGCAATCGCAGTCGTAATCACCATCAGAATTGCGACAATAACCGTGCAACACCTTGTTGAATTGATAAGAACACCTCCTTTTAAAGAGCCATTGAGTGAACGAGCATGCTTCCATCCAGGATAGAGAGACAATAAATTCAAAACTAAACTTCGTGTCAAGTGGAGAGAGTCCTTTGTACAATCTCCCTGTGGATCTTCATGTTTCTGTACACAACTCCTACATACGTCTACAGCGTGCTCTACAGTATCTATTGAACTAAGTACAAATGAGCCCCAGAAGGCCACCTTCGTCAAAATTGGTTTGTCAGGGTTATAATAGGCATAGGTCCAAGTTAAAGCTGTATGTATGTAATCATAGAAGGGAAAGAAAGCATTAATCCCAGGAGTTAGGAATGCCACTAACGCCATGATAACAACAAAAGGCAATCTAGTCATATTAAATAGAGTGTGGAGTTTTGGTAATCTTTTACTACTTTCGACGAAAAGAATGTTCACAAACAAGATATATCTGAGTAGCTATATGAGCTGCATTTATACTGTTTTTAGAATTGGTTTTTTTTTGAACAGTGCAAAAAGGGCTGCTCAATTTTGAGGTATTTTTTGAGATAAAACAGTAGAAGTTGTTGCTAAAAGGAAAACAGAGGCCTAAATCTTGTGTAAAATAGTAAATTTGTACCTAAAAGGAGCAACATAAGTTTTTAATTTCAACGAACAATTGTATTGTTAAAGAAAGGTTTCCTTTACTGCAACAAAATTGCCATAAAGAGAATTAAAGTTTTTTGGGAAACCAATTCCATTTTCGGAAAAATTCAGCTTTACCTGGTTTTTTGTGCGAAAAGTTTAGAATGACACAATAATAATATCTGGCTGCAGAGTAATCAGTAAATTAAGAGTCACTTTGGATTGTGCGTGGTATTGACTGTTTATATTGTAAAAGCTTCAGTTTGTGAGGTATTATGATTGAAAGAGCCACATCCCTCTATACCCTACCACTTTGAAAAGTAACATCGTTTGACCAAGATTTTTTAGTTTACAGAGAACCATAATCAGAAGCCTTCAGACATCCATATTGATTTTTGTGTCGAAAAAGATTTGGTAATGATGAAGGCAAAACAAAATACAAGGGAGATACAATATATAAAATCTAGAATTATTTGATGAATTCTTCTTCCATTTACGTCATAAAAATGGTGCTATTTGATGCAGCCAGTCAAAAAATAGCATATCCGCTATTTTTGACTTGAGTATACCTGTACATAGATGAAGCTAAAGTGGGCCCAAACATTTTTATCAAGCATACTGTAGAAAATATCTACTGGATACCTTCTCTGGGCACCATGAACAACCGATCTAGTGTTACGTAACAGAAAGACCACTACCCCTATCTTTCTTCGTATCATAATCATACATGCCTAAAAAGCGACTGAAAGCAGTGCACTTCTTGTCTCATCGGCGCAATTTACGTAAAGATATAGCGGTGCCTTTTTCCCTTTTTAGAAATGGCTGCAAATTTTTGATAGCATCGGAAAAAGAAATTAAAGTTATAAATGGAAAATTGCGTATCCTGTCAATTTTGAAGATGTTGTACAGGGTTTTCTAAGTAAGTGTGCCTATGAATAAACACAGTGGCAGCCTTTTGTGTTTTACCTATTTTAGACGTCATGCAGTGGATTTAATATTTTTTGTATATATTCTAGCTCTTATAAAAGTCACTGTAGAAACAGTAGTAATGGGTAATGGTGAAAATTGATGCCGTTTCATAGTTCGTTTAGGATGTTAAGTGCAGTGCTCACAGCTTGGTCGAACATAGAACATAGGCATACACTGGGCTTTCTGCAGGGTTTGTTTCATTGGAAACAAGCAACTATATGATATATCTTGCGAATACCTATATGAGGTTATTTTATGAATTTCACGGTACATTAAAAAACGGGTAATATTCTATCGCTGATAATGTGGCTTGTTATGCATAACACTTTACATTTTATAATTTAGTTAGGTGAATTTTTATCAATAAATAGCTTATAGGCTCAAGATACTAGAAAATTCGTATCATGTTTCGCCGTATATTATTATGGGAACCATATCACCAAACATGAGTAACTCTAAAGGTACATTCCATATTATTCAGAAATAGTCAAGTAGCAGCTAGAAGCACCATGTTTTGTGCAATCTTCTCTTGGATTATTCTTAGCTTCTTCAGCGATACCACTAAAATATTATCCCTATACACCTAAACATTTATTAGTCCAAATCGCTGTTATTATATGTACAAACTATCATAAAAAATTTTATGAAATCAGCTACCAGTATATGTGTTACCTCACTGTGCAGGTTTCCAATCGTGATTGTAAAGTTAGAGCTGTAATAGATGAAATAGTGTTAGACATAGTTCTATTAAAGTGAGAGATACTTAATTTTATTTAGTATTGCTTGGGCAAAACTTGGTTAACAACGGTAGAGTTAATTGTAGACATAGTTAAATTAATATTCAATTGTAGTTATAAAAAATGTGTATATAAAGATAATAATTATATTTGTTGTTCTTTTCAAATATAAAAAAATAGTAATTTATAATAAGAATTAAGAAAGCATTCTGAATTCAAATTGGAAATAATCAGAAATGCTTCCCATTTATATATGTTTGATTTCTGAACATTTCTTGAACAGTAATTCTTGAAACAATTCTCTTGGTAATAAATATGATAGAACACCTTGCAGTAGCCCAGATAGGGTCCTAGATGATTCATTGCCTCACTTGTAACATCGACACACTCTCCTATTCAAGATATGATATGAAACATATTTAAGGCATTGCATATTTTATATCATATCTTGAATAGGAAGCATAAGTATAGAAGCCCCCAGTTACTTTGAGTATTATCACAGATAACATTTCATTTGAGGCTCTGACATATTACAAACTCTCGTTTCTTATTCCTCAGTTCCTAGAAAGCATCTTACACATATCTGAGATCTTTCTTGAGGTTACCTAGCATACCTCAACAGAGCTCTATATATCATATATGTGTATATAATACAATGTTTTAGTGAATTAATCAATTTTATTCTTCTTCAAGAGAAAAATTTGTCGCTGAGCTTTTCTAAGTCGGGTAAACTATAAAATAGTGAAGTTATTGGTAATATAAGATATAGAATTGTAACCACAATTTAACATTTATTAATATCAGATTGTTTTATAATTTAAAAATATCATTCGTTTCATCTATTTTTGTCACAGTCGTATTAACCTTTTGTTTCAACATAGTATGACGGTTTTTTATTATCATTCATGATTTTCTTCGTTTGAACTTTACTCAAATTTTAAGAAACACGAATTTATGTAAATAATAATAAAATGTTAAGTCAGTTCTGTCAACTGCCATCGTTTCCTTTTTAGAAATACGTTTAATTCTTTTATGACCAATATCTATAATTTAATCTTTCAATGAAGCATGTTTATAATAAGTTCGGAAGTTTTGCTACTTCTAATTTTATAAGAATCTTCCAACCTATAAGGTTTTACTGCTCTGGAACTCTGTTGCATTTTCAGTGCTTGATCTTATTTTGGTACCTTTTCGGGCTGTTATATTTGCATCTGATACATAGTATGTTGAAATAAAATGGAAAGATATTTTTGTTTCATGTTATTTGAAGTTCATCTGAATTTTAAGATGCCAATAAAATGGTTTTCGATATATGCAACCACAATTGTCACTGGTATCTGTCATTTTACGTTCTTTACGACATCCGGGACAAGAGGATTTACGAATTAGAAGTAGATATGACACATATTTAAGGCACTGCTGTGTTTTATAATAGAGGCTGGCTAGGGAAGTGTGTGAATATTGCAAGTGTTATACTTAATTATCTAGGACCTTATATAAGCTACTGTAAGGTGTTCTATGGTATTTATTATCAAGAGAATTGTTTCAAGAATTGTTTCAAGAATTATTTTCAATTTGCATTTAGAATGTTTTCTTAGTTTTTATTATAGATTAATATCTTTTTATAAACTAAAAACAATAACGAATATAAATATTACCTATATATCAGTATATTTTATAATCAACTAAAACTAATATTTGTATATTCTGTCCACACTTACTTCATCTGTTGCTAACTCAATTTTACTATTAGTACGCAGCGTCAAAGAGCAGAATCTTACTTAGACTTTCGCTCCAGACATGAGTAGTACAGCTAAAAATGAACTTCAACCTCTTAGTTGGCCCTTACTGTTTATTCTTCAACTTTTCCTGCAATTCAGTAAATGCTTTTGCAATATCATCATAATAATCTATTAATATGTCATTTTCAGTCAATTTGACATCTTCACCATTTGCAGCGTTAAAAAAAGTTTGGCGATCACTTAATGTTAATTTCACAGTATTCTTGGTAACGTCCATTCCCATACCTGAAAGTACTTGTGTTAATTGAGAATTGCATTTGTCTCCACCATGGCCACCATAAGTTACTACCATTGCAGGTTTTCCTTTCCATTCATGATACAAATAGTCAATGGCATTTTTGATGGAGGCAGGATATCCCCAATTATATTGTGGAGAAGTGAAAATAAAGGCATCGTATTTTGAAATGATAGAACTCCATTTCTTTGTATGGTCGTGATCATACTCATTAGAATTTTTGATCATAGAAGGAAATTTTGATTCATTGTACATAGGCAAATTGTAGTCTAGCAGATCTATAATATTGATGTTATAATTACTGTTGGTGGAATTCTGCAATGTAGTCAATCTCTTCAATAGAAAATTAGCTATCTGAGATCCAAACCTTGGGTTTCTTGTTGATCCTACTATAATACCTATATTATACATCTCGCTTATAAATTCAGTACTAGTTCAACCTGCTGAATTATATATCTCTGTGTACTCCTTTTACTCATTATACCGTAGGCGTACAAAGTTTCTCAAGTGAGCTGATAACTATATTTGTTGTTGTTTGTTTTCCCATTTTGCCAAGAGAATAAATTTTTCTCGAAGGGAAATTTTTCATCTTTCAAAATCGTAAATCAAGATAACGAATGTTATGTTAACCTGAAAAGACGGTTATTGGTAATTAGCTTTTCCATGCTGTGCTAGTTCCATCCTACTTTCCTTTTATTGGTTCAATGATTTACTATATGCATTTAAGGAGACGGTCTATTGGAAATCAATCAAATACGTTTAATTAACATCTAGCAGGTGTATAGTCTTAAAACCTTGAATGGATGTACTTTCATATAGATAACAACGAACCCATCTAGTATATAGTAAGATAACGACTTTGAACTTGGTTTACCCTGCTATATACTCAACGCACTACTTCTTGCTAAATTCGATACTAAATCCAAGATGAAAATGATAGCCATTGCAGCCATGTAATTTTAGGTGATCTACACTTTTCTACAATTTCAGTAAAGAGAATAATGCTCTCCTTTGTAAACTTCCGATAAAATCAAAACTAAATAAAAACAAGAGAGAATCCAGTTCTATCAACTTTATTGAGATATTTATATTTTGCATGTTCCAAAACCATGGTAAGACCAAGAATAGCATGCCCTTCTTCTCATGCATGGCTTTTTGGTTGCTGGTTCTTATCAAAGCAACAGTATACTTTTATGAACTGAAAACTGTTCTCCGCATCTTATTGAAAAGTGGACCTTAAATCAACAAAGAGAAGATAATCTATGTATTTGTTCAGTTTTAAGTAGCTATGCATAACTTTTGGAAAAGTTAGCGAAACGAGATTTCAAGTAAAAGCAGTGTAATTCCTCATCTTCAGATCCTAAAATTGTGATTACAAATGATATATTATTTAACTATTCCTAGCTCAAAATCCATACACTCAACCTCCCTCATCCACTTTAAGTTTAAAGTTCAATAATCTTTGGAAATGAAGTTGGAGACAAAAATAAGATTACCCCGAATTTTATTTAATTCATAAGCTAAGATAACTTGTCCATCATTTTATATCAATCATCATCATCTGTACTTTAGATGGAATTTAAATAATGCCCAAATAATACTTTAAAAAAGAGATATTTCAAATAATAGGTTTAACTGAAAGATTTGGATGGTAAAGGAGGTATTATTTATTCTGTCTTCTCGAAATTTAGAACACCTTTTTATTCTAGAATACTAAATGGTAAATGCATTCACTTTATTCTTTTCTAATTCAAAATTGCGAAATTTGACTAAATATTTTCTGGCATGATTTCCTACCTAAACTTTTGATTTGTTCTCAAGGTATCCTTATAATAACTTGCATAACTAGTTTTAAAATTTCAAAATGAGCACTCTCTATTTCCCATATTCTGTACTCTCAGCTCTTCTTTGATGCTTAAAAGGTTTCTATTATCTGCAGTGAGTTGAATTAAAGTTACTATGTTAAGATAATCGCTTAATACAATATAACTAATTCATGAAATTTTTACCCGAAGGAAAAAATAAACTTCACCTAGATGTAAAATGTAGTGGAGATTAACTCTGAATAATATCCAACCGTTACAATACCTTCCACCACCAATTGTGAATTCGTAGCTTCATTGGCATTATTCAAATAATATATTAAGATCGAAATTTCAAAACATGGAAACAACTGGGGGCTATCTAATTAAAGGAAGCAATAATGAAGCAGAAGCCGCTAAATTGCGTAGCTTTTATAAAGTGCAAAATGCATGTGCTCAACTAGAACAGTCAATTAAAGTAATTTATGATAACGCATTATCAAATGAAGAACTACAAGATATGTTTGACAATGGTACTGAACTAGAAAAATCTATTGGTATCAGCCCAGCTATGTATGTTGCTAGTTACTTGAAAAGTGCCAAGAAGTCTTTAGATATTGGAGAAATTTTTAAATTTTATGAATTTGAAAGTAATACCACTCCTGTGGATAAATTCATCTACTATCCAGTTTGCTCTGATCCTCATCTTGAAAATTTAGCTTTTATCCATAGAAGTTATCCCAATATGAATGTTAAACTAACTGAGGTTGAAAAGACAGTAATGAGTAATGAAAGACTGGAATTTCTAGGTGATAGTTGGTTAGGTGCATTAGTGGCATATATAATATATGAAAAATATCCTTTTGCTAATGAAGGTGCTCTATCAAAGATGAAAGATGCAATTGTTAATAATAGCAACCTAGAAAAAATTTGTTCTAAATTAGGTTTTAAAGAAAGGTTGAAAGAGAACATTCCTTTCTCAAAAATGAAAATAAAGGACAAATTCTCGAAGCATCATGCTGATTGTGTAGAAGCTTATATTGGTGCATTAGTAGTCGACAGATTTAGTTGTGAATTTAAAGAAATTGCAGATTGGTTAGAAGAGTTATCAGCAGAACATTTTGAAATGTTGGGACCGGAAATGTTGAGGAAACCATTGAACAGAAATGCTAAGGGTGAATTGGCTGAGCTCCTACAGTTTAACAAGTTAGGGGCTAAATTGTTCTACGATAGATTAAGTGACACGCCACCTTTTACAGTTCAATTAAGAATTGGAAGCGATAATTTATCGAAAGGAACTGGCCAAAATGTTCGTGAGGCTGAACACAGAGCTGCAATGGAGGTTTTAGATTCACCAGATATTATTCAAAGGTATTGCTTATATGAAATTGAGACAATTGGAATTTCTCAACTCTCGATTGAAGAGACTTCAGAGGAAGATCTTCCAAAAAAGAAAAGTATAAGCGTTGCTAATGTCCAAAAAATACAGCATATAGAACGTGAGGATAAAAATAACAAACGATATGGTAAGGATGATGTAAATTACATGAGTAGTCGCAAAAATAACTCAAAATATAAAGAAGAGCAAAATGAAACTCATACTTCAGTTCCAAATGGTGCTAATTTGACCGAAAGTTTTGAAGCTGCCGAAAAAGAAACTTCTTATAATAATGTAAACACAATTGCTACAAATCCGTCTGCCGACCTTAATATCGAGTCACTTACTAATGAGCTTATGGGAAAGATGAAAGGAGTTATATCAGATTTAATAACAGATGCTATTTCACAAGACAAGAGTAGTCAAAAACGGTCACATTCTAGCTCACAACTCAACAGAACTTCGAATTATTCTAGTGATTCTGAAGTATCTATATCTGGAAAATATGAGGCAACTGTTCAATCCGCCTATCCGACAAGAAGTGTAAGAAATCGTGAATTTAATGTTGTGAATAGTGGTAATGATGACATTCACCAGGATAGGATTACGAGTAAGCCTCCTACCGGTGTCCCACATGATTATGATAAGGAAGCGGCTCAAAAGTTGTATGTCCTATTAGCTACTGAAAGACTAATTCCGGATTATAGCTTTACAGAAGAAGGCCCAGCTTTTTTCAAAGTGGTTTGTTCCGTGAAAGGGCTTGGAATTATTTTATCAGAATGTTATAGTAGAAGTAAAAAAACGGGTAAAAATATAGCTGCAAGTGCTGCTCTAAAGAGTGATGAGCTCAAAGGTCTGCTCTATCCTTAGACTCTGCTGGCCAATTATCTTCTTGATTCTAATTGCATATAACAAATCGAACTAATATATAACGCGCAATATTCTTTCCACCAAAAGTGCTCGTATTTTCATAGTATAAATTGTGTAAGGAGTTAGCAATTCTTCAAACATAAATTAATGAAAACAACTAAACACATTTATATGCAATGTATTGACAATGTTAAAATAATGCTGATATGTCAGAAATAACACCATCTACGGAGTGTTATTCCATTGTTAGTTTAAATATGCATTTGATTAATGCTATTATCTAATTCTACTATTCAAAGAAATTATTTCCTCATTAGGAAATACTTATGACATTATTCTTTCATAAATTAATTTGTGTCATTAAGATATGTGACGCGAGAAAAAGTTTTTCACTTTTTCATGTTGTGCGTCTTCGAGACACTGTCACAACATTATCGAGTTGCATCAAGTAGAACATACAAGATAATAGGAACCTTTGTAATATATATATATATATA
>JAJLXZ010000209.1:0-10887 GCA_030571575.1 Kazachstania viticola | reverse complement strand
ACGGATGAGGGAAAAGAAAGTAAGCACTCACGCTGGGGGTCGAACCCAGAATCTTCTGATTAGAAGTCAGACGCGTTGCCATTACGCCACGCGAGCTCAATTTCTTGCTTTCTTTGCGAAATTGGAACATATAAAAAGGAAATTTTACATCACATGACACCCTTTGATTTGAGTCGCATATTTGACGAAACCAGCGTTAAAATGTTTCTTGTACTGTTCAAACTCCAAAGCTTCACTCAGTTTGGATTATTCGTTGCTGGAAGACCGCGAACTCGGGCTCTTACGATGCATGCACAGCTATCAAAAGTCGCCAATGTTTCACTAAATACATATTTAAATCAAATATCTAAGCGGCAAATAGTCTCAGTACTGCGTTTATTCAAAAGCATAGTTGTACGTGCTGAAACTTTTCTGTCACATAGCTTAGCTTATTCGGGCAAACATCAAAACTGTATTATGATGAAACGATAGGTTAATACGACTGTGATACAAAGGAAAGACAAGACTGTATATTTGTTACATAATCGAATGAAAAGTAAAACATGGATGTCACGAAACTTTTAAACAAAATTGTAAATTAGTGTAAAATAAAAAGTATATAAGATGATCAAATTTTGTAATAAGATCATCAAAATTTACTATTGTTATAATTTGTAAATTATATAAAAAAGATATAGAAGTTTACAATTATTATAGCAATAACATATTATGTCTACCAACTTATCCATATCGTCATACAATCGCCAATAGTACGTATATATATATACCATATTTTTCTTTTTTTAAATTGACAATACAGTTACGAAAGCTGTCGATGACATCGAAGTCATTACTAGAGGTTTAAAATTCATATATTTCCGAAAAAAAAACTAGACATTATTATTCGAAATGCCTACTTTCTCAATAATTAATGTCGGAAATCTAAGGAATTTCAACCTCTAGTAATGACTTCGTGTCGGAAAATCTAAGGAATTTATACTTCTAGTAATGACTTCGATGTCATCAACAGCTTCCGTAGCTGCATTGCCAATTGTTGACTTGACAGAGTTGTTAGAAGAAGAAGGGGCATGAGAAGACATATTTGTTGTAGTGTGAGTACAAAGATATTTAACTATTGGCATGTTGGACTTACCTATACAATAAATCCTTTTATATATATATATATATATATATATATTACAAAGGTTCTTATTATCTTGTATGTTCTACTTGATGCAACTCGATAATGTTGTGACAGTGTCTCGAAGACGCACAACATGAAAAAGTGAAAAACCTTTTCTCGCGCCACATATCTTAATGACACAAATTAATTTATGAAAGAATAATGTCATAAGTATTTCCTAATGAGGAAATAATTTCTCGGAATAGTAGAATTATATAATAGCATTAATCAAATGCATATTTAAACTAACAATAAAAAAATACTCCGTAGATGGTGTTATTTCTAATAGCTTTACACAATTTATATCTAGGATTGACGAAAATTTGGCAGTCTCTTTCAGTATTGGAGTGGCTGCAGAATATTCTGATACAGATGAAAAATTATACTTTTCATATCGCTATATGAACAAGTTTTACGTACAAGAAATATCTGCTGCCTTGGTTTTAAGTATATTTACATAAATTGTTATATGACTAAAAAATTGAACTAATTCGTACTTGATTTTGGTATAAAGTTCATTCATATCTTGATTTTGTGCAAGAATAAGTTATATCCTGAAGATTTAGCTTCTCCTTTTTCTAAAGACAGAGACCACCCATCTTTATAAAATTTACAGTAAATTATATATATAGATAATTTAAAAATTATTGGATTATTGACTGTATTCGTTTAGTAATCGTACAGCCCATAGATTCATATACCGCTTGTCCAAGTTACAATAACATCAAACGAAGAGATCACGCTATGATAGATGCTTTAACATCAAGAAGGGAAATATTCATTGGTATATTTTGAATTTGTAATTAGCGTTTGAATGTAGAAAAGAATGACACGATATCTTATCATCTTGAAACTACCATGATTATCTCATATTTTAATTACATTCCAATTCGGTATCATAATATCGGAGAATCTGATATGCGTTTTCTTCACTGGAGAAAAAGAAAACCAAATTTTATATAAATAGACATCCCAAAGATAAATATTATTTAAATTCAAAATAATTTTACTACATAAAAGCTAGTTGGGGCATTACCAACTATAAATATTAACACAAAGTATAAAATTTTAAAAGAAATGGCTAAGAAGAGCTATTACGCCGTCCAAAGAGGTAGAAGTCAAGGTGTATTTTCATCTTGGGATCAATGTAAATCAGAAGTATCTGGCCATAGTGGTGCTGTGTACAAGAAATTTGATACCTACGAAGCTGCACAAGCCTTTTCTAGATCTAGTAATGGTTATAATGACTCGAACTCGAACTCAACCTCATCCAGCTCCAATGGATCTTCAACATATAGTGCTCCTTCTTATAGCTCGTCATCATATAATTCTCCATCAAGAAGCTTTTCGTCTTCACATTCTAAAAATTCCTCAAGAAGTAATTATTCCTCCAGTTATAGTAACCCTTCAAGAGTTTCTGCTTCCTCGAGTAGTGGAAGTTATTGGGGCAGTCATTATCATTCTACTCCATCTGCTTCGACCAGTGGTAGTAAAGGTTCTTCCTTCTATGCAGTGAAGAGTGCAAATTCTAATATTCCTAGTGCTGTCTTCAAGGATTGGAAGGAATGTCAGGCGTATGTCCATAAACAAAGAGGATTATCTTTCAAAAAGTTTGATAACCCAATTGATGCAGACCATTTTGTGAACGGAACCACTGATAACGCTACTGATTATAAGTTCATTGGAGATACTCAAGAAAACTTCGAAAAAAAATATTCAATTAACAAGAAATCTTCGAAAAAATATGATAAGACTGTCAACGTTTTCTGTGATGGTTCGTCATTGGATAATGGTAAATCAAATGCAAGAGCAGGATATGGAGTCTATTTCGAAGGACAGCCACAAAATAATATTTCTGAAAGATTAAAAGTTGGTGCCCAAACTAACAATAGAGGTGAGATTCAAGCTGTTTCCAGAGCTCTAGATCAAATTTGGGAAGACTTACACAGTAAAGATGAAAAGAGCAATTATCAGATCAAGACTGATTCGGAATACGTATCAAAATTATTAAATGATAGATACGCAAGTTACTCTGAAAAGGAATTAGCTGACTTACCAAACGGTGATTTAGCTGTTCCAATGATTCAAAAATTTGCCAAAGTGAAGAAATATTATGAAATTAATAAGGACTCTTTTAAAAATAACGGGAATTTCAAGATTGATTGGGTTAAAGGACATGCTGGTACTGAAGGAAATGAAATGGCTGATGAATTAGCTAGACAAGGTGCAGCAAAGCCTATTTAAGATATTCAATTTTATATATTCATCTATAAGTCTCGATGCATTCTATATAAATTAAAATGTATCCTTTGCCTTATTCTATTTTATTTGTTTTTTAATCGTGAAAGTAAATTTAACAATGTATAAATCTTGTACAAAATAAGATACTCTATTTACAAAAAAAGTGTGTTGCTGTGAATCATTATTATACCTCAAAATTTCAGAGAAATAAAACAAATATGGTTTGTTACTTGTTATAACCTTTTAGGAATATAAGGATGCCTTTCATCGTAATTCCAAATGTTCTTTATAAAATCAGTGAGACCGTTGTTCGATGTTTCCAGCTCATATATTCCGCATAGTCCCAAACTTGTCGCAAGATATAACGCCCATATTGAAAGCTTATATGTTTTTGGACGTTTTTTCTTTGATACCTTTCCAATAATAAAACTTTGAACACCATAATGAGCATATGATAAGAAAACAGTACCTATAGCAGCGTCTACTAATGGATTCAAAGTTAATCCCATATAAGAGGTATAAAAGGGCACGATAGTTAAAGGAATCAACGTATACCTGACAATTTTTTCATATTGTAATTGATATTCTTCTGTAAGTAAACTTTCGTTAGGTGGTTTGTATAATGTATTATTTGGCTTTGTGTGTTCTATCTTAGAAGATTGATACTTTTTTAAGATCAAAGTTGATACTTGTTTATTTATTGCATATCTGGGTTTGGCAATAGATAATAATGGTAGTTTTAATAAAAATATTGGAGAATGCAATAATATCATCAGATATATGTTTTTACGACCTCGAATAAGTGATTAGAATACAATCACTAATTTAAATGATGTTCATTACCGATGCTTCTTAAAATTGATTTTTTCAGTTATTATTTTCTCTTTTTTTCATTAAGCAAAGATGAAAAATTAGTCTGAAACTGAAAATGACACAAAATATTTAAGTAGTTGCAAAGTAAGAAGCTCCAGTATCAGTCTTTAGGCATTGAAAAAGAAGCCAAAATTTTATATACCCCATAAAATATTGACAACAAGTTTATATGGGCATTATTCAATTTTTGGAGATCCATATCATTGGAAAAAACTCTGCTATATATTCATGGACTTTGGCTGATTGGCTGCTTGTCTCATTTAGAGTTTTAACTTTATTATTATACTTTTTAGCACATACTCTAATTTTAAAAACTAAAAACGGAATACTTCTTTTTGCTAACTGTAATGCATCTAAAAAGGTGTATTTTAAACTCAAAAGGATTTGGAAGCATACCCCTTTCATTGGCATTTATAAAATTAAACTAGCCAATAGTTGTATTAGTTTTATTAAAAATGATCTTCTGAAATATTTGGATAATATATTAAGTATATTAGAATTAAGGATGGAATTGTACTTAATTCGCATTACTACTTCTAATACTGAGAATATACAAGTTTGTTTTACTGAGGATAGTGAAGCTGTTGAGTTATTCTCTAAAAATGAGTTTTTAACTACACTAATATTTTCCAATCATAGATCAATTTTTGATTATATTTTAATAAACTTTATTCTTCATCATTTTGCACACAATACAAAGATAGACATCAAAAAAAGAGGTTTGTTAGAACAATCTGAATATGCAGAAGACAAAAATCCAGTTTCAGTTCGTTATATTGCCTGGGGGAAAATATTTAATTTTCTTGACTTTGGACTGCTAAAGAATATTCTACTATGTGACGAGAACACGTTTGTCACAACTGGAAACTTACTAAAGTATCTCAAAAACTCTGGACCAACGGTATTTATTAATTTCCCCGAAGTAAATATCTTAACTGCTGAGCTGGGAATAATTCAGAGAAAGATTAATCAAAATTATTCCCCTTATATTTGTAAATATTATAATGTTTTGTATCCCAGGTTTAAAGGATTTACAAATATAATTAAAAGTTTTGCCAAGATAAAACATGTCAAAGTTCGACGTACCTTTTCTAGCTTAGGCAATAATATATCAATGAAAGGAATAAAAAGCACATTTAGCACAGATATTGAAAATATGTTGGTGGAGCAGAAGTCTTCTCTTATACAAACTATTTTACTAAAAAATTTAAATAAATTAAACCCAATAGAAGAAGAGAGTACAGAAGTTACAGCAAAGAGTAAGCTAAATAAATTCATTTACGAGTTTACTATCATATATTACAGACCAACAAGTAACAGAAATAGCCATGATCACAATACTGGAAATCTAAAGCCTTTTAATGGTACTCAATTCGAGGAGATTGTTCCATCTCTATTAGAGATGATATACCTGAATGCTACAAATAGAAAGAACCCCATATTTATTACACTAGATATAAAGAAGCATAAACTTGATCCATTATTAGCATTGAAAGAATCTAAGCTAGAAAAATGGTTGGAAAATCAGTGGATCATCAAAGATAAATTTATTCAATCCAATGAAGCCAAATTCACGCATAAACAGAATTGTAATTTCAATGATTAATAGTTTTCTTCTTCTTTCTTTTCTTTTTTAGGCTTTCATAGAGAAAAATCCAGATACTTCACCCATAAAGCTTAGCATATATATCCTGCTGCTGGTCAATCACAGTTCAATTTATATAAATTGTAAATACCAATATTATTAATATTTGCTTTAGTGACACATCGATTTCCTATTATGGTATTAAGTGTACGTTCAAAGTGATTGTAGGCTATGCTGAATAAAAAAGAGAACTTCTATTGAAGGAAAAATAAAGAGTTGCTCCTATAATGAACATTTTTATTGGCAAAAGTTTAACAGATACTCGAGCAAACCTCTAGACCTCGTACCAAAATATACTGTAGTCTAGGAATTAACTATAGCTTGTAAGATTTTATTGTTTTATTTTGACTATTCAAGCTTCGAAAGGAACAATTGTCTACGAACCATTGCATCAATCATTTACGTGCAAAAACCTGTTCGAGGAATACGATATTATAAAGAAAACGATGATTTCTCAAAGTTCCATTCCAGAGGTTAAAGAGGATGTAATAGGATATGCCTTGAACGAAAGAAAACTGAAGTTATCTCAATTTCAAGACTTAGGACCTCCAGATTTGATTACTTTAATAAAATATTTACCATCCTCGAGTAATAACACAACAACTGCACTCCCTAATTCTAATTCTAGCTCTAATGCAAAGGGATCCGATGAGGGTTCTGGATTGGCTAGCATTGACCCATCTTCCATATTAACCGAATTGCATTCTCATGATAAACTAAAGGGAGAAACCGGAACTTTCTTTTATTCCTTAGGGGCTGATACTTCAGATCCTACATCTGTTACGATTTTTCTTAAGAATATAACTGACTCATTAACAGAACAACCTCAAGTGTGGTTTGGTAAGAGAAAAACCTTTCAGATCGCTAGAATATCATTATCTACTTGGAATGCCTTTAGAAGATGCGATATTAATATAATTGTACACATTCCTGGTACTGTTCAAATGTTCATTCTAAATTCTCAGGGTGAACAGTTACAAGTAGAACAAGGCTCTCAGGAAAGCAGACTTGTGTGGGCAGAAACTTTTATAAGCGGTGTCGTAAGAACTCTAATGCTAATGAAAGATAATTATGAAGATGGTGAATTGCAAAATTTAGTAGAAACTTTGATTGTCAATCCTTTTATATCAGGTGAAATTGATAACGTTGCCGATACATTCATTGATTTATTTCCTATGGTCTATGAGAATGGTGATTTATTGGGAGCTCCATGTCATGTCATTAATGTTTCTAAAACAAACAATTATCTAATAGAAACTTTGATAGAACTTACAAAGTTAACCCATTCTGTGGAAAAATGTAAACAGATGTTACTAGGTTTAATGGAATATCATCCAGAAATTGTTATCGTATTAACTCGTGTTTTATTAAGTAATGATTTAGAAATTGAAGCTGTTAAACTAATGCATGATTATCTGTTTGAGTCAGAAAACGATGAAGATACTGTAAGCTCCTTTCCTGGATTGCCTTTAGACTATAGATCTGAATTATTATGTGTTCAAGTGGAATTTTTATTAGATGTTAAAAAGGACTTTGCATTAGCACAACTTTTAGCTCAAGAAGCTGTAAATTGTACTCCTAGTGAATTCAAGCCGTGGTACCTATTGACAAGATCTTATATCAAACTTAAAGATATTGAGAATGCATTACTGTCTCTTAACTCGTGTCCTATGTCCTCTACGAAAGAGAAGTATGTACTGAAAAGAGTGGTTCCCTTCCCATCAGATACCTCTCTACATTTACCTTTACCCGTCGATGTTGTACTAGATGAAGTAACGTCTTTAAATCCGCAAGATATACAGAGAGAGCATAAAGCTGCTGATGCTACACTCGTAAACCTTGCAGCTTCAAACCTCAAATCTACTTTCCAATTAGGATATAAGCTGTTGACTGAAATTGTTCAATTAACAGATTGGGAAGTCTTATTGAAATTCAGATCGAGAATATTTGTTATGGAAGACGAATATCAAACATCTACTGATGAAGTTAATAATACATCCACCAATACCGTTTCATCACTCAAGAATATAAATAGTACTGTAAGTAACTCTACTGGTACTTCAATTAGGGCCAAAAGACTATGTGAAAGATGGCTAGATAATTTATTTATGCTTCTTTACGAAGATCTAAAGACTTTTACGCTGTGGCAAAATGAACAATCATTTTTTGAACAAAAGGGGAATGCCTACATCAAGTTAACTTTTGAATGGGAACTATTTGGTCTATGTGCCCGTCGACTTGGTCGTCTACCAGAAGCCGCCAGTGCCTTTCAAAAAGGTTTATCTCAAAGATTTTCAGCTCAATCAGCTAGAAAATTACTAGAATATTGCATAATTGAGAGAAATCGAGTAAGGCAATTATCATCATTAAAGGATTCCAAAATGACATCTAGTCAAATAGTAAGTCGTGTCAACGAATTAGATATATCGATTATTGATCTATCAATCAAAATATGCTGTTGGAATCATCGTTGGTACGTAGAATACTCAACTCAACTACTAAAAGCTATGAGTGATGTACTACAAGATTTAGGTTTAACTAAAGTGTCGAATGAAATAGCCTCAAGATATCCTGAGTCCGTGTTTAAGTTAGCCAAGACAAATATGTTAGATTTCTTTGCTAAATATACAAACGACTACTATGATACCTAATAATTGAGAAAAAGAACCTCAGCATGATTAAATTTTTTAAAATAATAAGACAAAATCTGATATACGTGTATATGTGTGTGTGTTCTTGTAAGTAGGACGTTTTGTATTTATATATATTTATATCCGTTTCTTTCAGCATCTGTTTGAAAAATATACAAAAAATTAATGTTAGGCAAAACTGAGCTTACATAAACTTTATGATTTGTTTAGCAACCAGAATCCTTTTGATGTTTTTCACTATATAGGTCAAACTCTATGTATGATGTGTTACCAGATTTGGAATTTCATCTATGTAATATATTTTTTTTGTCATTCAGTTAATTATTGTGCTTGGTTTCTTACCACAACAGGAAAACGCGAACAAGCATGAAAATATATATTTTCACCTTTGATGCCAAAATGAAAACAAACGTGTAAAACAGATGTTTGGGGTAATATTCGAATTGCTTTAAATGAGTACTCGTGGTGAGAACAATTTTTAAAGACATATACTTGATTAATTTGATTGGAAGTGTTAATAAAGAACAGAGCAAAATACCTCGAGAAGAAAAGCTCAATTTACTGAATCATTACATGGAGCCAGATTTTGAAAGAATTCAAAAGGAAAGACTTCCGACCCTTTATGAAGTGTTGATTCAAAAGACTTCTAAACCAGTTGACTTGTGGACTTTCTATATATATTTATCCCAATTTCCTTATGCTATCAATTATCTAGATTTTTGGATAGACCTTATGGCTCACATACGACTTTGTAAAGACTACATATATGGAATACGATCCTCGTTACTAGTTGATGGGAATGTGGATAACAGAATAATGTCTCAGATACGAAATAATAACCAAGATACTATTGGTTTGAGTAACACTTTGAACAATTTAGATAATTTGAACAATTTAGATAATATCGATAATGATAACTCGCTATCGTTAGATGATACAGCTTCGGTAACTACTTCGGTACTCATTAATGCTTTAGTAGAGGAGGGGCACTTAGATTTTGAGAAACCAGACAGGGTATCGCAATTTCTACAAGGACAAAGCAAATATTCTCCAAAATTATCCCAACTATTAGAAGGTTGGAAACGGCATTCCGATATAACTAATGTTAGGAATGACATGCTTGACATAGAAAATTTAAATTTAGCTGACTTACTTGATGAGATGTTAAAGAGACAATCTATACGAAATTCAGTATCTCAAATAACAACAAAGCAGTTACTTAATAATGCATTACATATTTGTAACACATATCTGATCTCTCCAGAGAAGAGTCGAAGATATATAACTAATCTTCCTGAAGAAACTAGAAAGTCAGTGATTGAACTGATTCAAAGTCAACACCGTTATGATCCGGACGTTTTTGATGAATTGAAAACGTTAACTTACCAATTTTTAGAAATTGATTGTTTCCCTAAATTTCTAAGTAGAGTCGCTTTGCATAACATTCATGATGAAATATCTGACTGGAGATTCCACCAACGAGGGAAGGTGAGAACAATGGATGAAAAAACATTAGGACGAGATATTGAGAAGTTGGTCCAATATCATGGTTCCAAATCTCCTTTTTCTAACTATACCTCTATCAGTAGAATAGTTTTTGGATTTCTCTGGTTGGGAATAGGTTTTTGGATTGGGTATGTGTTAATATTCTTAAGATACAGCAGGGCTATACGTGTGGTAACTGTAGTGCCGTTTGCCATAGGCAGTTATTTCATTATTTGTGGAATGTACCAAGTAGACATTATCTATTCATGGTTTGGTGTTTCACAGAGATTAATGTATAGAGAAAAAGATAGAGTGAATGATCAGGAAGATGAGAAAAGATATGCGGGAATTCCATTTGTGTTAAGATTACTTGGTGGAAGGGATAGACTACAGAAGTTAGAGCACAATTTCACAAGACAATTATTATTTAGAAGAGGTTTATGGTGTACATTACTAGTGTTTATTTCTACGGCTGTCTTCACAGTAGTATTTAGTTGTGTTCCAGGCTACAGAGTATAACACCGTATTATCTTTTTAGCGGTCACAACATTTTAAAGTATGTAATAATATTATTCAAGGTTTATATTTTTTTTTGTCATTTACCATTTTTACATAATAGATAGAAAGCTTTTACAGCATCCCAAGAAGCTTAACTGCCTTCAATGATATATCAAGGAGAAAACGGAAAGCAGGAATAGCCACAGTCATGCCTAGTGCATCTCTTGGTCACACTATGAGTAGCATGATAAAAAAGTACCAAAAATATATCTCCGCGACGGGGAATTGAACCCCGATCTGGCACGCGACAAGCGCCCATTCTGACCATTAAA
>JAJLXZ010000208.1:743-11209 GCA_030571575.1 Kazachstania viticola | reverse complement strand
CTAACTACGTCTGAAGCGACATAGGGTAACAGCTCCATTTCTTTTCTCCCCTTCTTTCGCTCCTTAGATGGGCGGCGGCAATCAGTGAGGATCCAATAGGAGCAATATATATATAGGACAAGTAATCCAAAACTCGGAGTGTTTCCCCTCTGGAAGGGGACCACTTAGTGTCTAATAGATGGAGATCTGTGTCTGATAGAGTACAGAGTTGATTGCAAATTAGAGAATACATTAGTTTCCCTTTTTTCAAGCCGCCGGTTGAATATATATTAGACAGTAGTAATATTTGCGAAAGAAGTTCAGGTACAATTTTATTATCTAATTTTATATATTAGTTAAGCATCTCATATTGCAACGTTTTTTATCTTAGATTAACTGTTTGTTACGATAATTTGAAAAAAAGACAAAGAAGAACTGTTAAAAATGGAGGACCCTATAAGTCAAGTCGCAAGTAGTAGGCCATCTCAAAAAGTTACACGTCATAGAAGAATGTCTTCCTTAAGTGAATTCAATGACCCTTTCTCTAGTGCAGAAATATATTATGGTCCTTCTACCGATCCAAGAAAACAATCAAAGCCAAATAAACTGAATAGAACAAGAACTATGAGTGTCTTCGGTAAAGTTTCGGACTTTAAAAATACGGAATTGAAAGAGTACCATTTGAAGAGACGTGGTTCAGAGGATGATAGTTTCTTAAGTAGTCAAGGTAATAGAAAGTTCTTTATTGATAACGTCGATAAGACTCTTGAAGAACTTTTAGCTAGTGAAGATACTGACAGAAACTATCAAATTACAATTGAAGATACTGGTCCTAAAGTCTTAAAAGTCGGTACTGCAAATTCTAATGGTTATAAGCACGTAAATATTAGAGGTACCTATATGTTATCAAATTTGTTACAAGAACTTACCATTGCAAAGAGTTTTGGAAGACATCAAGTGTTTTTAGATGAAGCTCGTCTAAATGAAAATCCAGTTAACAGATTATCAAGATTGATTACCAATCAATTTTGGAACAATTTAACAAGAAAAGTTGATTTAAACAATATAGGTGAAATTGCTAGTGACACTAAAATTGATACCCCAGAAGCTAAGAATCCAAGAATTTATGTCCCATATAATTGTCCCGAACAGTACGAATACTACATTCAAGCTTCACAAATGAACCCTTCTTTAAAATTAGAAGTAGAATACTTACCTAAAGATATTACTCCAGAATACGTGAAATCATTGAATAGAACACCTGGTTTACTTGCTTTAGCCATGGAAGAACATTTTAATCCATCCACTGGTGAAAAATCCCTTATTAGTTACCCATATGCAGTACCTGGTGGTAGATTTAATGAATTATATGGTTGGGATTCATATATGATGACTTTGGGCCTATTGGATAGTAATAAAGTCGATGTAGCAAGAGGTATGGTTGAGCATTTTATATTCGAAATAGAACATTATGGTAAGATCTTGAACGCTAACAGGAGTTATTATCTTTGTAGATCTCAACCTCCTTTCTTAACTGATATGGCTCTTCAAGTATTCCACAGAATTGGAGGGAAGCACAATCCAAATGCTATTGACTTCTTAAAGAGATCATTTATAGCTGCAATTAAAGAATATAAAACTGTCTGGATGGCATCTCCAAGATATGATCCAGAATCCGGCCTTTCCTGTTATCATCCAGATGGTGTTGGTATCCCTCCAGAAACTGAACCCGATCATTTTGATACTATCTTATTACCTTATACAAAGAAATACAACGTATCATTTGAAGAATTTAGAAGAATGTATAATGAAAAGGAGATTCATGAACCAGAACTGGATGAATTCTTCCTCCATGATCGTGGTGTAAGAGAATCTGGACATGATACCACTTATAGATTCGAAGGTGTATGTGCATATCTAGGGACTATTGATTTAAATTCATTACTATACAAATATGAGGTTGATATAGCAGATATTATTGAAGAATATTTTGATGGCAAATTTACAGATCCTACGGATTCTACTGTAACTACAGCAAAAGATTGGAGGAAATATGCTTCTAAAAGAAAAGAAAAGATTAGTGAACTAATGTGGGATGATAAATCGGGATTCTTTTTTGATTATAACGTTAAAGCCAAGAAAAGAACATCATATGAGTCTGCCACTACCTTCTGGGCATTATGGGCTGGGCTCGCTACTGAAGAACAAGCAAAAATTATGGTGGAAAAAGCGCTTCCAAAATTAGAGACTCTTGGCGGATTAGTCGCTTGTTCAGAATGTTCTAGAGGTCCAATCTCAATTAATCGACCATATAGACAATGGGATTATCCATTTGGTTGGGCTCCACACCAAATTCTTGCATGGGAAGGTCTCGCTAAATATGGATATGAGCCAATATCTACAAGACTGTCTTATAGATGGTTATATATGATGACAAAGGCTTTTGTTGATTATAATGGTATTGTTGTAGAAAAATATGATGTTACGAGAGGTACTGATCCACATCGTGTTGATGCAGAATATGGTAATCAAGGTGCAGACTTTAAAGGTGTAGCAAAAGAAGGTTTTGGATGGGTCAATGCAAGTTACTTATTAGGTGTCAAATATATGAACAGTCATGCTAGAAGAGCATTAGGGGCTTGTATTCCACCAGCTCCTTTCTTCAAAAGTTTGAAAGCAGATGAAAAGAAATTATACGGCCTATAATAAATAGCCTCATTAAAAGTTAATTAAAGTTTTACCAATACTGAAGATAACAAAATCAGAATGATACTGTGATAGATGACTATTAAATAATTCTTTCGTCTATTACTTATATGTATATACTAGATTTAGATTTATTTGTTACTTTAAAATAATACACCAAAGCAAACAGGAATACCCTTTTTTTGATATTTAAAATGATTCTCAAATATTTCAAACTTTAGTGAGATGCAGAGCTTATCATGATTCCAACTCTTTTCCCCCTCTCCTTTTTAGAAGGAACATCCACATAAAGAGGTTCAGTTCAAATGGGGCATCTATAGAAATGTAAATACCCTTTATTATTTCTCAGTAGTTACGAACGTCTTAAATATAACTTATATGGAATAATATAAAAATTGCTGCTTGAACTTTTGAACTTGAGCCATCTTAAACATAGGGGCAACAGTTCTACATTCTATTCAACTGTCTCTTTGCCAGTACCTTCTCTCAAAAATTAAGCACAAAATTAAATTCGTGCGTGAGGAATATAAAATCTAAGATTGATTAGAACCATTTAGAGAATTCTTAAGTTTATAACTGCATTTCTTAAAATTATAACATATATATGATCTAACTCTGAACATATTTTACTCTAGCAAATTAAAGATTATGTTTCAAAAAGTTAAAAAACATACATGAACTTACACTTTCGGAAGACGCGCACAATTAAAGAATTTAAATGTTTTTTAACTTTTTCTATTATTATATTATAGCACGTGATATTTTGGTAAGTAATCTAAGACATTTTAGGTTTACGCATGTTTACCTTATGTTTTTTAATCGCATTCATTCAGAAAGTTTGATACACAAAACCTTTAGCCAAACCACATGTAACGTATAATATCCCCATTAAAACAATAAACCTTTCAGGAAGATTTTCACTTGTAAAAAGTTTACTGAAACAGTTTTACCGGAAGAGAAAGTTGAGAGTTTGGTAGTCAGACTTTGGAACCTCTTCGTTAAGAGGCGGCTGGTCGACACAAGTTATCTCTTTGCTGATGGGAATTAATATATACAATGAGCCTTGATTAATTAAGGTATAATCGATAAAAACATGATCTAATAAAATTAGTTATTTTCCTAATAGATGTCTTATTTTTTGTTCTGAAGGAATTATGTTCGGCTAAGTATTATTCTTTTGTAATAAGTATTGGTTTACATAAAGGGAAAAAGTTTGTAACTTCAAAACGAATGGTATATAGTATATCGTTGTTGCAATGGTGAAGTTAGTCTTTGTATACCAATAAAGAACGGGACTTTCGTATCTCAATTACTAATATTCTTGAATCAATACGCTATGCAGATGCACATATGTATCTGTTCGGTCAAAAAAGCAGGATCACTTACAAAAGTTCTCCGAATGTTATTATTTAGATTCAGTGGGTATCAGTCACTGGTCGCTTAAAACGTTATTGGTTTGTAGGGATAGCTAAGAGTTGTTAGAGGGAACAATTGGACATTGGATTCGTTTACATAATGGTAGGCTATCTTTCACGGGTAAGTAACACCAATTCTATTCCAAATTTTAGAAATAGGTGAAGCCTGTAAGCCTATTCTTGTTATAAATTGCTTTCTTAGGTAAAAATTAACTTGGCCTTAGAAGCCTGTCCACACATTTTGTACTTTAACATTCTCTTGTAGAGTAAATAAACATAAATCTTGCTTCGAAGAGTGTATACTATGAAAAGTATTTTCTTACCCCTAACAATCTACAATTACTTGTTATGTAATATTTGAACTATATCTCCTATAGATGCATGAATGGTCCATTTATTTGATTATTTGATTATTTAATTGTTTCATAGAAAAATATGAATACTAGAGTAAGCTTTGGAAATCATTGAACTCAAGATCTTGTAGTTCTCTAAGGATATATTTATCTATACTGAATATAAAACAGGAACACATCTCATATATAGAATAATTCCAGAGAAATTTGCTGTTCTATATTATCTACTATTATAACGTTCGAAATTATAGTTAAGTACATTAGGTAAGGTATTTTTCTCCCAAAGGAAATGGAATAAGACATTTAGTGCTTTTTGAAAAATGATTGCTTACTTACCTTATTAAAAGGAGTATTTAAGATAATTTAGTGCTATTTTTAATGTGATTAATAATCTACAGTATGATGAAGTACTATTGCATCTCAAATTGACTTTCTCATTTGAATGAAAGAAAATATGGATGCTTGTTATTTGAATATTTAAAGAAGAATTGAGTGAATGTTATTGATTTATTTATTATTTTTTAATACCCTATATTACATAACCCAGAGTATACAAAACTTGAATATATACACTTTAAAATTTTTATATATATAATTATCATGGAAAGCATTTAAGCTTGAGTAGAAGAAGAGTACTTGGTGACAGCTCTAGTACCTTCAGAAACAGCATGCTTGGCTAATTCACCTGGTAGAATTAATCTAACAGCGGTTTGAATTTCTCTAGCAGAGATAGTAGATTTCTTATTGTAAGCAGCTAACTTAGAGGCTTCAGTAGCAATTCTTTCAAAGATATCGTTAACGAAGGAGTTTAGAATAGACATAGATTTTTGGGAAATACCAGTGTCTGGGTGAGTTTGCTTTAAGACTTTGTAAATGTATGAGGAATAAGTTTCCTTTCTAGTTTTAGTTTTCTTCTTAGCATCGGTGGATCCTGAGGTTTTTTTAGCAGCTGGTTTCTTTTCAGCTGGAGCTTTAGAAGCAGGTTTCTTTTCGGCAGACATTTTATATTATTTGATTGTAGTTAAGTTTGGTTGAGTTTTGATTATTCACACCTGATAGGAAAGACTTAAAAACACAACAAATTTGAAATTTAAACGTTATCATGTTAAAACAGAAATCTTTCCTTACCTTTATATATCTTTCATTCTCAAGAGACAGATGTAAACAAGATCAATATTTCCCTCTCATAGTATTATTATTTAATTTCTGAATTCAAATTCAAACGTGTATATTCAAGTTGCTTCACTTTCCCTTTAATTGTTCCATTTCTCTGCGGAAATTTCTGTGGGTGCGAAATTTTTGGAACGGCAAGGGCATGGAAAAGGTATTCAAAATATTTCGCAAGGTGGTGTGAAAATTATAGACCTAAGAAAGCGCTGGGGCAAGGAACGCCAAATATTGTAGCTGATAATAACATTCATAATCGCGAAATAAATTACTGTCAAAACCCAATTTATCAAAGTAACAAGTCTGTAAATTAGTATATATATATGTACATATTTGTATAATTTAATGAAATATGTCATGGTATGTTTGGAGGATTGGAATTTTTATAGAAAAGAAGAAACAACAATAACAACAAAAAATAAATAATATATAATGTCCGGTGGTAAAGGTGGTAAAGCAGGTTCTGCTGCTAAGGCTTCTCAATCTAGATCTGCTAAGGCTGGTTTAACTTTCCCAGTCGGTAGAGTTCACAGATTACTAAGAAGAGGTAACTACGCTCAAAGAATCGGTTCTGGTGCTCCAGTTTACTTAACTGCTGTCTTAGAATATTTAGCTGCTGAAATCTTAGAATTAGCTGGTAATGCCGCTAGAGATAACAAGAAGACTAGAATTATTCCAAGACATTTACAATTAGCCATCAGAAATGATGACGAATTAAACAAGTTATTAGGTCATGTCACCATTGCCCAAGGTGGTGTCTTACCAAACATTCACCAAAACTTATTACCAAAGAAGTCTGCTAAACCAACTAAGGCTTCTCAAGAATTATAAGTGTAATGAAAGAATACTTCTTCTATCTGGGTAAATAAATGCAATAAAACTGTTGTTGAGCTTCTAAGGAACTGCTAAAAATAACTGTGTATAGAATAGTTCGATTACTGGTAAATCGTTCTATATAAATATGTAACATTAGAATCATTTTAAAAAAATCAAGTATCTATCTTTTTTTATTTCAACCTTCCTATTTTTACTGTCAGCATACATATTTCTGTAATATTCTCATTCAATTATGCTGACATCTTCTAGCGTTGGTGCCATAATTTATTACCAATTAAATTGTTTAATCTCATAGACTGAATTAACCTTGTAATATTCCTTGCATACCTTAATTGTCGTCTTCAATCAAATGCTCTTGGGAGGACTAAATCCATAATGGAACTGCTAGCCAATAAAAAATAAGCATTTTACCGAAATTTTATATTGGGCGGGCGCTTTTCTAAAAAGGATTAGAGATAATTAAGAAAAAAAATATGAAAGAAGGAGTTTGTAATAATAGTTGACAAAATAATGAGATATAATACATTTGAGTAGAGCATTGTTCAATTAGACTTTTAAGTTTGTGAATTAACGACAAGTAATTGCCAACACAATCATTTCAACATTTTCAAAAAAAGAATATGATTCGCTCAGGAATTACAAGAAATCTACCCTTTTCTTTGACTAGGATCGCACAACGTACATATGCTGAGGTAGCTGCAAACACTTTGAAATTACAATTCTCCTTACCTCATGAGACATTATATAACGGAAAGGTTGTCCACCAAGTAAACTTACCTGCAAAATCTGGGAAGATAGGTATATTGGCTAACCACGTCCCTACTGTTGAACAATTAAAACCAGGGCTTGTAGAAATTTTCGAAGACGAACAGAAAGTTAATGCAAAGAAATATTTTGTTTCAGGGGGGTTTGTTACTGTTCAACCTGATTCTGTTCTGTCGATCAGTGCTATAGAAGCATTCCCTATTGATCAATTTTCACAAGAAAATGTCAGCGCATTACTAGCAGAGGCAAAAAGTAATTTATCATCAACAGAAGAACAAACAGCAGCTGAAGCTGCTATTCAAGTAGAAGTTCTTGAAGAATTACAGGCTCATATCAAATCCAAATGATTATTACTATGACAAAAAGAAAAGAAATGGAAGTTTATGTTGAAACGTCACAACTGAAATTGACTAATTTATATAATAGATTTAATGTGTATACTTTCTAGCATAAAAAATGTGTTCCTAACCGAGAGAAGCACAATTATTAGAAAAGAGCATCTACTAGTTAAGCGATCAATTATTATCTACCCTCTACTCTCCCTAAGTAGGTCAAATATTTGATCATGAACGCTTATCTACTTTAGAGCATTTAATGTTCAACACACTTAAGGATGTACAGATATGAATCCTGTTTGCATGCTTCGACCTTTGCCTTTATCTGGAAAAGATGGAGTGTACTAAAGTTTGCGCCAAATCGCGTATTTTCTGGGTTTTTTTGCTTGCTTGGTAAACACGAAATGGAAACGCGTAATTTTTGTTGATACTGAAAATTTTGTATTTAATAAACAATCATCACGCTTAAAACATACTAATAGCCTATACTACACAAATATAAGAAAGAATATATCAATTGCTGTATACAAATTAATTGCTAGAGATTGCTAAACTGCTACTATTTAATTTTAATTGAATTGAAATAACACAAAAAAAAGATATACCCAAAATAATACTATTTTTATCTGATTTCTAAACAATGTCGAGTCCATATACCGTTTTAAAAATTGCAACTGATAGTGGACCATTAGCCCAGATATGGCTGGCTGCTAATATGACGAATGTGTCTCGAGGTTCTGTCCTTCAGACTAACATTCGTGAATCTGCAAATGAAATTGCAAAAGTTTCTGGTTGTAATACTGAAATGGATGAGGAGAAAGGACACATAACCCTTCGTACTTCTGGGGAACTTCTTGAAGGTATTGTTAGAGTTTATTCAAAACAAGCTGGATTTTTGCTTACTGATATTAAGGACACACTTACAAAAATAAGTACTCTATTTAGGGTACACTCGAGGATTAATGTCACCATCAGTAAGGTCAATACAATTGCAAAAATGGATCAATTAATCCTTGAAGATGCTGTTACTGAAAAGGAAGTTTTAGTTGTACCTAGCTTGGACTTCTTAAATGACAATCATATAGCAGGAGGTTTAATGGGGGAAGGTGATTCTATGCGTAGAACAATGCAAGGTGCTGCTCCCTGGGATACATCCTTAGAAGTAGGTAGAAGATTTAATCCAGATGAAACATTTAATCAAAGCACATCCGGCTTAGATTTGGAGTTCGACATAGGAGAAAGAGTATTGTCCTCTCCTAATAAAGTCTGGGATGAAGGTACGCGAAGTACTGCCCTTGATAACACAGATCATTTGGGAACACCAAAACAATCAACCTTAAATGGTACTATTCTTCAACATACAGAAGATGACTTTCCAGAAGAGGATAACCTAAATGAAAATTGGGATCTGGGAATCGTTGAAAGAGATGACGATAACGATTCGATAGGGTCTATTGAAATTGGAAGAAGAGCTGATGGTTCTGTAATTGAGGAATATACCGATTTTGGATTTGATCTAGAAATTGAGAAGGAGCCCATCCAGGAAGATACTGAAGAAAGTGAAGAACAGGCATTTACCAAGGAACAAAAAAAGTCACCAAAAAAAAAAAGAGATCCATTATTGGCTCACACTGAAAGAATTCAAGTTGACAAAGAATCAGAACTATCTAATGATGATATGAGATCAACAGACAAAATTATGGCGGAAAAGGTTACTATAAGGAAAGATATCGAAAAGCTTTCGCAGAAGAGATTATGGAGAGAAATGATGTCAGGTTTTAACTATCTTCCAAATGAAGTCATCGATAAGTTTTTATCCTACGATAGCTTAAAGAAACAAAAGATAGATCCTGTAATACATATGGAACCTGAATTCGACATATCTTTAGGACTAGACGAGGGTATCTTGAATAATTCGAATACTAGAGAAGCAGAAGCAGAAGAAGGAGATGGTGAAGATGCTGACGATGCTTACGATAGTGATCATAATATACCGATGCCAGAAGAACTAAATGAGCCGTATGATAATTCTGATGATATTATTGCTGAAAATTCTAAAACTCAAATTCTTGAAAATGATGAGATCCAACCAGAAACTGAAGTGGAAGCAGGATCCACATGTAAAGACAGTATCTCTAACAGAGGAGTGATTGAAATGGCAGATCTATTAAGAACATACATTGACAGTGATGGGCCCGTAAACTTTTCAAGAATACTGTCAGAGCAGAATAAAGCAACTGTCAAAGAGGATAAAACTATTACTAAGCGTGACGCAAGTAAAGGTTTCTTTGATATGTTATCTATTGCAAGCAGTGGATGTATAGACTTGGATCAGCAAGGTACCTTCGGAGAAATTACAATTACAACTAAACCTTCTCTGTTTAATAAGTTCAGGCATACATAACTAAATAAATATATTTGAAATATATTCATAATTCTAAGAAAAATCATTTAATTTATAAAAGTAAACTCAGTGCCAATGAATTGTAACAATCAATAATGAAAAGTTATAAAAATACCAGATAACAATCAACACTAAAAGTGTTATAAAAATATCGACAACTGCAGGATTCGAACCTGCGCGGGCAGAGCCCAAAAGATTTCTAATCTTTCGCCTTAACCACTCGGCCAAGTTGCCTTAACAATTTATACTTTTGTAATAGGTAACTATGGGTAACGGATGCAATGATTGACGTGGGTGTAGATCTAGTTCTGATGTATTAGTACTTGTACAACTAATATAGGATAACTAGAAGATAACTTAGATTACTCGTGATACGTAGGTTACTTGTTCTTATATATAACTAAATATAAATATGAATATCGAGAAGAGAAAGATATAAAATAATCTTGGAATCTGGTGGGTTTTTATATCTTTTGAATATTGGAATTTGTTCTAGAATCCTTGT
>JAJLXZ010000207.1:0-11324 GCA_030571575.1 Kazachstania viticola | reverse complement strand
TAAATGTCAAAAATCCTTGAAAGAGATGAAAAACTTTTCACAAAGTCTTTATCAATATTTTGCGTGCTATCCATTTTGGGTAATATCGACATCTTGGCTAAGAAATATGAAAGATCATATTTCTAATTGCTTGAAGGTGTACTGGTGATTATTACAAGTAACAGTCATCAATATATCTTATTTCACGTGACAGGTCAAAGATATTACTATCGGTTAATTATGCAACACATTCATTAAATTGTAAGCGGATTTAGCTCAGTTGGGAGAGCGCCAGACTGAAGAATTAACTTCGGTCAAACATTAAGATATCTGGAGGTCCTGTGTTCGATCCACAGAATTCGCATTTCTTTTTAAAAGCTTTATAATTTTAGAATCCGGGTAAAGTAACCCAAACACCTCCTTTTAATTTTTTTTCTGCCTCTCCCGAAAACAGTAATTTTTCCAAATAAAGACATGACTTTCCTTATAAACACATTATTTATAAACTTGTCCAAATTAAGAATTATTTACTCTTATTATCTCTTAACTTAGAAAAAAACAAAAAAATTACTAAAAGAGTAGTTCAGTTATACAGTGCCATAAATTAAGGGAAGACTTAAAAAAGGGTAAGATTCACTTAGTACTATTCGATTAAGAAAACAAAGAAAAGCTATTATTGTTGTTGTTTTATTTCAAAATATATTTTGAAATAAAATAATTATATATATACATATATATAAAAAGCTCTCAGGGAAAGTCATGTCCGACCAGGAAAAAGATCAAGAAGGTTCTTTGTCGCCAACAAACGCCAATGTCAAAGAGAGAAGAAAGATTGAAATTAAATTTATCGAAAATAAAACTAGACGACATGTCACTTTCTCGAAACGTAAACATGGTATCATGAAGAAAGCTTTCGAATTGTCGGTTCTAACTGGTACACAGGTTTTATTATTAGTAGTGTCGGAGACTGGGTTGGTATATACATTTAGTACTCCAAAATTTGAGCCTATAGTCACTCAACAAGAAGGTAGGAATTTAATTCAAGCTTGTTTGAATGCTCCAGATGATGACGAAGATGACGAAGAGGAAGATGATGATCAACAACAACAACAAAATCAGCAGCAACAGCAACAGCAACAGCAACAACTTCAGAATCAAAATCAAAACCCACAAGATATGCCTCAAATCGCACAGGTGGGACAAATTGCTCAAGCTCCTCCACCACACATGCATCAATTACAACAATTACAACCTAATGTTGAGCATCAACATCCTTTTACAATAGACGGTTTCGCTAATACTAAAACTGAGAATTCATTACCTCAAGGTCAAGACAATTCTCAAAAGACCGGTAATCCTTCAAATCAAAATAATGCCGTGTATCAACAATATTTTCAAGAATCTCAGCAAAATCAATTTTGATTAAAAATTAATATAAAAGTATTTTAAAATTAAATTTAAGTAATAGTTTTTTTTTTTCACTCAATTGTATACATTAGTATTTTAATATATCTCTTTGAGAGAGATTTTATTAGCACTCTCCTCTTTTAATAACACATCTTTCACAAGACACCTTGATACCACATAACTAGTCATACAAATATTCCTTTCACCCTTTCTACGATATCCTTCGTATTAAAAAAAAAAATAATTTCTGTCACTGTTTATTGCTATCGCAAGGAATTCATTGTCAATGATTTACTTGTTTATCCCTTTTTCGGATGTTTGTTTTTTGATGGCACGTCATTTTCCTAATTCATAGTTTTTTTCTTCCATTTCATTCTTCCCGAAGGCAGCAGATATTTCAATTGTATAAATGTAAATTCGGATTTCTTTTTTAAAATACAAATAAAATATGTGATAATATATATATATATATATATATATCTATGCATTGTTTGTTCGTTTTTATTACGCTATTTACTCTTTCTTCGTAATTTATGATGTTTATGCAGAAATTGCTTGTTCACATACAAAAATATATACACCCGAAGATGGATCATAACTTTCAAGTTTAGCTTCCTTATTATTCTTCAATGTTTTGATAAATCTTTTAGTTGAGGGATGTTCAGCGTCTGTTATAGGTTCTCTAGTGGCTTTATTCAGAGGATATATATTGTGCAATGTAATTCTAGCACGGACATTTATACCTTCTCCCTGACTGGGTTTTCTGGTTGATGATGGGTATACATAACATGCCTTTTCTTGGAAAACAACAATTGTTCCGCACAATAAATTAATCGGAACATTAGACAAATCAACTGGATTCAAAAATTCAACTTTACCAAATTCTTCATGACCAATAATTAGATGAGGTACTTTACGAAGTTCAACTAAACTCTTTGATTCCAGAGTTTCAAAAGATGGTGATATATAGTATCCATCATTAGTAAAAGATATGTCATCGCCAATTGGAATAGGTAGCATGCTTCTCTTTTCCTCCATCCTTTCAACCTCTTCGTTTTTAATAGATGTTATTGGTTCCAGAAGTTTAGCTGGAGCTGGTGTATCCTCTAAATCATTAGCCTTGAAAATAACACCATTTTCCTTTTTTTGACTCAAACTATCTTCTTTAGAGTCAGTTGTAAATGTAATCTTTTTAATTTCTTTGGGTTTGCTAGTAACAGTATCAAGTGAAATAGTATTCTTTTCTTTCTTAATAACTAAACGCCTCAATGATTTCTTGTCAGGACTAAATAGTAGACTATTAGTTACTGGCGCACTCTTTTCATTTTCAGATATACTACTTGTAATGGAGTTGTTAGGCGAAAATTCTTTATCAACAGACTCTTGGCTCTTTTCATCTATAGATATTATAGATGATGTATTTGATTCATTTCCGATTGGCCCAAGCAATTTCTTATTTCTTTCACTTGAAAGAATTCTAGCAGAATATAATGAATTTGGTATCCCTTGATAGGCTTTAAGATAACTGGACTTGCTTCTAATATCAGCGTTTAAGATAGCACCAGATATCTTTTTGGGTTGTGTTATAGAATCTGGTACGTTTATTTTAACAAATAAATTGTTATCTTCAGGAGCCTTTGTTTGAGCTCCTGTCGACGAAGGTTGTTGCCCAAACATAGAATTTTGTCCATATGTACCAGGCTGGGTAGTTGAAGCTTGAGAGCCAAACATACCACCTGATCCAGCAGGTTTGCTTCCAAATAATCCCCCAGTAAGTCCCGTTCCAGTTGAAGCTGTACCTCCAGTTGTATTACCTGCAGAGCTACCGAATAAACCACCAGTAGCCGGAGTACTTGGTTTATTACCAAATAGACCTGTGCCACCAGTACCAATACCCCCAAGAGTTTGGCCAGCAGGCTTTGAGCCAAAAAGGCCACCGGTAGAACCTACAGCGGCAGTAGCTGCAGGTTTTTGACCAAAGAGGCCACCTCCTACTGTTGGGCCAGTCATAAGATTTTGTCCAATAGTTGTATTTGTGTTCCCAAAGAGCCCTCCTGTAGAAGGAACACCAGTATTCCCAGTTGTAGTTGTATTACCAAATAGACCACTTGAAGTACCTGTAGTACCTGTGGTAGATTTGGCTCCAAACAGACCACCATTATTACCTAAAGCATTAGAGGTTCCAAATCCTTGTTGTCCCCCTTGCGCTGTATTATTTCCAAATAAACCACCAGCACTTACTCCAGCCGGTTTATTGCCAAAAAGTCCTCCTACTGAATTAGGCTGTTGTTGCTGTTGTTGGTTCATACTGTTACCAAAGAGTCCACCTGAGGAAGGTTGAGAATTTTGTTGACCAAATAGCCCATTTCCCATGGCAGGTTTTGCAGCTCCGAACAAACCTGTAGAAGTTTGTTGTTGTTGTTGTTGATTAGTTTGTTGTCCAAACAATCCTCCTCCTTGTTGTTGATTATTTTGCTGGCCGAATAATCCTCCTCCTTGTTGGTTATTTTGCTGGCCGAATAATCCACCAGCTGAAGTTTGTGAATTGTTTTGCTGGCCAAATAATCCACCAGCAGATGATGGTTGCATATTGGTCTTGCCAAACATGCCTGCGTTCTGTTGATTAGTTTGGCCAAAGAGACCACCTTGTTGTTGAGGTTGATTATTTTGACCAAATAAACCGCCAGCAGATTGCTGTTGTTGATTATTCTGTTGTCCAAATAACCCACCAGTAGCGGGTTTGTTACCAAACATGGAATTGGAGTTGTTGTTTTGGTTGAAACTATTGTTTGTCTGTCCAAACATCCCTCCAGATGATTGTTGTTGATTATTCTGTCCAAAGAGTCCACCCGAAGTTGGTTTATTCATTCCAAATAAACCACCTGATGCCTGATTGGTTTGTTGCCCAAACATGCTAGATCCATTATTAGTGTTGTTACCAAAGTTGTTATTGGTTTGTTGGTTGAATAATCCGGTTCCAGCAGGTTTGCTTCCAAAGAGACCACCAGATGTATTAGTGTTAGATCCAAAAGAGTTGGTAGATTGTTGTCCAAATGAGCTACCAGTTTGCATACTATTGTTATTGCCAAAAGTATTAGACATTGGGTTGTTATCCTGTTGGCCCATCATATTGGAAGTAGCATTTGATGCACCAAATGAATTATTGATACCTCCAAATCCACCAGTAGATGTTTGTTGGCCAAAAGTAGAATTATTTTGTTGTTGTTGTCCGAATAAACCACCAGCAGTTTGGTTTTGAGCGTTTGATTGATTACCAAACATTGATCCTGAGTTAGGTTTATTCATGCCAAAAGCATTATTACCTCCAAATGAGCTGGTGTTAGCTGCATTACCAAAACCTTTATTAGCGTTATTCATGCCAAAGGAATTGTTTGTATTGTTATTTGTGCCTGAATTGATTGAGCCAAATGGGGATACTTGAGTAGAATTTGCCTGTTGACCAAATAATCCACCAGATGTTTGAGAAGATCCTGTATTGGAATTACCAAAGAGACCACCACCTTGATTAGATTGATTACCGGATAAGAACCCACCGAATCCAGATTGTGCATTATTAGATGGGTTAGAACCAAACGATGAAGTACCACCACCAAATGACTGCGGATTACCAAAAGCAGGTCGTGAATTACCAAACATTGCTTAAAAATTAGTTGGTATTTATATTAATTACTTTTATCTTCAAGTAACTTTTAAAATAGCTTACAATAATAAATTATACTGTTTTTGATGAAATCTGTTTTATTCTTCCAACTTATTTAATCAATGTTATTTGGCTCATTCGAAAATATCACTCTTTTTTTTTTTGCATTTCTAAGCTACAAACTCATTGAAAAATAGCAAAACCCAATTTATTATCATTAATTACGAATTAAAGTAATATGTTAAATATATAGTTCAGGTACTACAGCAATTGAAACGTATAAAATTGCTTCTCGTTAATTCTCCATTAAAAACCTAGAAGACAAATTATATCATTTGTTGAATTTGATTTTTGTCATAATTTTTAATAGAATAGAAGTTGAGTAAGGAACGGTTCAATATATGAAAGGGTAAGAATAAAAAAATAATATAAATTCCATGAAAAATAGTTGATATTAAAAGATAAAAGAAAATCCATATGTTTTATTTGATCATTCTAATAATAACGCTAGTATGTTGATTTGTTTATATCAGAAATACGATAGTAGATTTTCAACTGAAAATGGAAAGTATAATTTTCAGCCGACAATATAAAAAAAAATATAATTCTAAGAAATTAAAATTTACTGAAAAGAATGTATTATAAGATTATTGAATTAGCTAAAAATGGTATGAAAAAATGTCTGTTAATGCTTAATGGTATATAGTTATAAAGGTCACGATATAAATGCGTGTCTATCACAATAATAAATTCAGAAGTTTTATAAAAAGAAATATTGTGAACAAATGGAGAGTAATGCAGTAAGATATTAGAATAGCTGATTATTTTAAAGGTATAAAGTGGAAAGGTCATCGAGACGGTAATAAATGCCTTTACAGTTTGCTAAATTGTTCAGTGACTTTAGAAATAAGTGAGTATGTTTCCAATGGGACAGGCCTCAAGGATCCGGAACTTAAATCTACCATTAAATCTTCAGCATCGCTATCATTATCTTGTAAAGTTTCTTCAGAAGCGGGTATAAGATGCACAGTTTGTATTATATTTGTTGACACCAAATTTGAATTTTGGTTGTCGGAAACATTATTTTTTAAAGCTGCCATAAGTGCCCAGTTACTGTTATTATTGTTGTTCATGATATGTATTTTTTCTTGGATGTATCCTTACCACTGAATCTGGAGCATAGCAAGTACTATGAACTATTAACGATAAGCTATCCTCTATATATACCAAAATAGAACCCAATCTGCGTGAAAATAGGCATCACAAACAACTATAGAGGCAGCGGAAGCAAAATTCTCTTGCGCAGAGAATCGACGCGCAAATTTCATGTGACAAAAATGTGTCTAGAGCCACAGTTTTGCATCTTCGAAAAAAATTCGCTTCCACACTTCAAACAAGTCACGGGATCAAACCACAATTACCTGTTCACGTGACTGGGATAGAGGCGATGAGCTGCAATGAGGACGTTAAAGTAGTATACATAATGCAATTGGTAATAGAAAGAATATGATGCAAATACCAACTAATGTGGAATACTGACACAACTTTAAGATTATATGTGGGGAGTGAAGTCACAAGCCTTTCTTTTTTCTTTTCTTATTTCCACTCTTTGTCCTTGTAGAATTGTTGATGTTAAGCAATAATGTGATAAATTATGTCTTGATCTGATCATAATTCCAGTCTTCCCTAGTGTAGCATCTGTAGTGATTATGTAATGTGAGACGTAACGATATAATCTAAGTTCTTCCGTTTTCTTGTATTGCAAAAATGACAATAAATGCCAGAAAATTTCTTTGTAATCGTCCAGTAAAGAATGTTTGAAATATAAAATATGTAATATACTGCTGTACATAGCGTCCGCATTGTTACATATATCCTCAACAATAAAAAATTGCTAAATTTTTGATCCTCTTCTCAAAGCATATCATATGTTTTCACTTAGAGTCTAATCCTATACAAGCTACCTCTTGAAAACTGGTCACGTAGCTGTCAATCAGTATCTAACAATTTCAAAACCAACTGATAATACGTTGCCTTCCGTGTAATTCAGGGTGTCTGCCAAGATTGTACAGTCCTATATCTCTATTTACCTTTCTGAATTAATTTTTCTCATGGATCCATTCATGAGTAATCGATTCTTAGATGAAAGCAAATTTGAGTAGCACTAACAGTATATTATTTATTTGTTATATGATTTGGGACGGAATCTAATATCCTCTTATCTTATTATTTTTTATATTATACAGAAAAGGTGTAGATAACATGAGTCTAACTAACTACAAACAGAAGTGTTTTATCCCAGGTACCACTACAATGCTCTAAATCTTGTGTCTTTTTCCAATATCTTATTACTCCTTCAAAAGCTAATCAGGTAGTCCATAAACGAGCAGTGTTATCAGCACCTGCAGAGAATAACCATGCTTCTCTCGGATGCCAGATTGCATCTAGAATACCTAAACTATTGGTTACCTTATGTCCAGTTAGTTTCTTCAAAGGAACAATCATTGGATTCTTCATAATATCATCATATACAGTAGCATGGAAAATATGAATATTACCGTCATCACCGGCTGAACTGAATAATGGTAACTTTTTATGGAAACTAACATCTCTAACAGCTTTATCGTGATATCTTAAAGTTTTATAAGGTGTATTAGCCAAATCTAAATCATGCCATAATACTCTCTTATCAAATGATGACGCAATTAAGTTGTCACCTCTTGGATGTATATCTATTTTTGATAACCAACGAGCACCTGGTAATAATTTCTTAACCAAAGTTTGTAATGATAGATCATAGATTCTAATATATCTTTGGGAACAGACAAATAATTGTGGTTTGAAAGGATGGAATTTAGCATCCATAATAATACCCTTGGATTTCTTGAATGGCGATTGAGTTAAATGTTTAGAAAGCTGATGAATTAATACAGATGTGTTACCAGATTCGGGTTGTACTGTAACAAAATAATCACCTTTTCTATGCCATGAGAGTTTCTTGACAGGCTTTTTACATGTAATAGTAATACAAATATCCTTTTCCAATTGCTTTTGAGATGGTTTATTCCATTGTGCAACTGTCTTCTTGACAGCATCATTTGTACTAGTTTCATTACTTTCATTATCAGATCCGTTAACTTCTAAATTAGATTTTCTTGTATTACCAAATGTATCAAAACCAAACCCAAGTTCTATTTTAGTCTTACCGGCATTCTCAATATCAAAGCCGAAAATTGGAGGTACAATTAAATGAATATCTTCACCAATAGCTACCGCTAATATACCAGTTGTCTTATCAGGATTCCACTCTAAAGTTTCAATATGAGAATCTGAGTCATCATCTATGAAGTTGATTTTGTAAACTTCCCTACCAGTTAGAATTTCCCAAACTCTTACACTACCATCATCAGAGCCAGTAGCCAACCATAAGCCAGATGGATCTATAGACAAACAACGAATCTTACCAGTATGTCCCGAGTAGACAGTTGAGCAGCGGATTGGAAAAGGTCTTAAATCCTTTGGAGATGGTAACTCTGGAATTAAAGACTCTGGGTCAATGTTTAACTTATTTTTACGCACACGTGGAGCCAAATATAAATCTAAAGATCTCTCAAATCTTTCTCTGATAGATTCTGTATAACCAGGAACTCTTCTTAAAGCTGAGTATTTTTGAGGAATGAAATTCTTTTCTCTTTCGCTTATTTCAGTATTCTCCCAAGCTTCCTTCTCTTCTTGTGTCAGTAGGTACTCTTCAGGTGGATTGTAACTTTCTTCATTAGTAGGTGGTGATAGCTTTGGAGCCCTTAGATTCATGATGTGATCAGGGACTTCTTCAGCATCTCCCCATAAATCAAAATTGAAGTTCTCTTCATTTTCCTTCTTTCTTAGTTCCTTTAATTTCTTTGGTGGAATAATACGCCCTTCTCTAATAGCTCTTACAATCTTCATTACTCTCTTTGCTTCATGTTTGGATGGAACGAATCTTCTCTTTGGTTCAGGAACTGCGGTTAGTGGCATAACTTCTTCGTGTCTAGTAAACCAATCAATTAAAGGTTCATAAACGTCAACATTTTCATCGGTTTGTTCATTCTTTTGAATCTTAGATATTAATTCTAATTCTTCTTCAGTTAAATTCAAGCTTGCACCCGATTCCTTGTCTAATAAACCAGTCCAACCTTCAGGTAGTTCAATAGTGTCTAATAATTGGTCCAAAGCTGATCCCTTTGCTGGCCTCATAATTCTTTTACCATTAATATCATAACCGACATGAGGCATTTCATCATAAGCGGATAATGGAATATTACCAATAGTGTTTTTTGTTTCGATATCACTATCATCGCTATCGTAAACTGGATTAATCTCAGGTTTTATAATTCTTACATTACCGTCTGAATATTTTGTATAGACGTTTGGATCAGCAATAGTCTTCAATTTTACACCTGAAAGTTTATCTGTTAACGAAGTAGTATCATCTGAGAAATCAGATGTATTGTACTCTTCTTCATCGTCATCATTTCCCTCTTCTTCAGCTAATAATCTGTTAAATTCTGCATCTGAATTAGACTCTTCTTCTGAGGAAACTCTTTCTTCTACGGCAGATTCATATTCATCATCATTATCACTATCGTCAGTGTCAATTAAACCGTCAACTATAAGTTGTTCGTCGTTTTGTTCAATATCTGACTCCTCATCTGAAGCATTTGATCTTTTCCTAGAGTTTTGAGACATTTCTAGTTTGTCAACAGAATTACCCATTATTTGTGATAAAGCAATTACGTTGATACGAAATATATAAAACGTACTTTATCAGCTAGAATACTTAGTTACAGTCGCTTTATACCATCTTTCTGTAACTCATCTCATCTCGAAATTTTTTTGTTTTATTATTGAAATTTTCACCTGAAAATTTTTCTTTCGTAATCACGTGAACAGCCTTTTTACTTTCGATGAATCTAAATATGAAGGATATATACATATATACTTATCACTTGCTAATATAAAATATCAAATGTCTGCTATTCTATCTTCAGAGTGTAATTATATGTAGTGTATAGGTCGAATTATTGGAGGAGGGAAGGGTTAGAGAGGTACTTTTAGAACTTACAAGTTTTAGCGATCAATTGGGCTAATTGCTCCAGATACTGTTTGTCTGTATCATCAAAACCATTGTAATCTAAACAATCCAAATCTATGACACCCAAAGTCTTACTTTCTTTAGAGACAATCGGGACCACGATCTCACTCTTAGTGTCCCCATCGCAAGCAATATGATCTGGAAATTTATTAACGTCGCGGATCAACTGAGTCTCTTGAGTTGAAGCAGCTTTACCACAGACACCTTTACCGAAAGTGATCGTTTGACAAGCAACTTTACCTTGGAATGGGCCTAACAGTAATTCATTTTCATTATTTTCTTTGGTGATGTAAAATCCAGTCCAATTAACATTAACATTCAACGACTTATAAGCATGCCACAGTAAAGAAGAGGCATTAGATAGATTACAGACCCAATTATCTTGTTCTTGTGCAAGACTTTCGTATGAGATAACCATCATATCTAAAGCATCTTCTTTACCGCTTGAACTTGAAAAATTTGTGTAATCAGCATGATGTTTTTCTGTTTCTTCAACCATTTTCTATTGTGTTATATCTATATTAAAAAACTAAAACTATTAGAATTACCTCTTCAGAAAAAAACATCCATGAATTGGCGAAAGTGGTACATCTTCTTTTATATAGTTACTCATCATAGTTTTGTCGGCTATTGTATTATTAGAATTACATAGTATGGAAAAACAACCACACTATTAAAGTGTGGAAAATAAAAAATAAATGAAACGGACAGGAATTGAACCTGCAACCCTTCGATTGCAATTGTTTTCCGAGAAAATCCAGAATTTAACTGGAGTCGAAAGCTCTACCATTGAGCCACCGCTTCATTCAATATTTAAAATATTGTATTTGGTAGTCGTATTGAAAGACAAATTGTTATTAATACTTGATCATCTTTTTATATAAAATACATAATAACTAGAATTTAAAGAAAGACAAACTTATTCATTCGTTCTCAATAATTCGTGGGCTATTTATATGTTTTATTTTCTAATCCTGTTCTCATACAATTATCCTATAAGACCGTTTTCATGACTCATCTTAATTACTTATCCTTATTATTCTTCTTGGGATTTACCAGTCTCATAATGAACTTAAACTCCTTGTTAAGTCGTTCTTTTTATTGGTTAAATAGTTCTTATCATAAATCCGACTTTTATTAAAC
>JAJLXZ010000206.1:0-13280 GCA_030571575.1 Kazachstania viticola | reverse complement strand
ATTGGAACGAATGGAACAGTCTTTGGGTTGTAACCGACCTTCTTGATGAAGTTAGAAGTTTCCTTGCAAATTTCTTGGAATCTGGATTCGTCCCATTTGACGGAGTCCATCTTGTTAACAGCAACAATTAATTGTCTAACACCTAAGGTGAAAGCTAATAAAGCGTGTTCTCTGGTTTGACCATCCTTGGAAATACCGGCTTCGAATTCACCGACACCACCAGCAATAATTAAGATAGCACAATCAGCTTGAGAAGTACCAGTAATCATATTCTTGATGAAATCTCTGTGACCTGGAGCATCGATAACAGTAACTTGGTACTTTGGAGTTTCGAACTTCCATAAAGCGATATCGATAGTGATACCTCTTTCTCTTTCAGCCTTTAATTTATCTAAAACCCAAGCGTACTTGAAAGAACCCTTACCTAATTCAGCGGCTTCCTTTTCGAACTTTTCAATAGTTCTCTTGTCAATACCACCACACTTGTAAATTAAGTGACCGGTAGTGGTAGATTTACCAGAATCGACGTGACCAATAACGACAACGTTAACGTGAGCCTTAGCTTTACCCATTTTGAATTAGTATTATGTTATAGTTGGTTTTCTTTTAAGATGAAAAGGAATTTTATAAAGAGAAAAGAAAGTATATAAAAAGAGAAGAAGCAGAAATAACCAAATATATACCAAGAAAGTGAATGGAATGATTTAAACTTAATATATATCTTCGATTTCAAATTTATGCTATATGCAGTCCCATCACCGTTAAAGTGAAAATTTTTTTTCCTCTTTACATTGCTTCCTGTTTGTCAAACACCGCCGTGCAACGCTACGTATCTCCTATTTCCCAAAATGGAAACAAACAAAATTTTTTTTAAAAGAAAGATTGAAAATTGCAAAAAATACAAAAATGTCTGGATGTAAAAACAGTCAAAGAAAAGTTTTTGGAAATTTCCCTTTTGGAGCAATTGGAGTGTCAAATCCGTGCATCTCACGGTGCTCTTTCTTTCTCGGAGTTTTTCCTCTCTGAATTGGGAAAAGAGAGTTTAGAGAGCTGGAAAGATATCACGTAGATGCCTCTTTTAGCAATAAACGAGAATATTTTCCCGCCTTGGAAGGGTGAATTCAATAGAAGGGGTGAGATGAGGATATGAACTGATGAGCTGATGATGGTATGGAACTGGGGAGAAGTGAAGAGAAGAGAAGAGAAGTGAAGTGGAGTATAGGATAGGATGCCTAAGTTGATTAGCTACAGATATCATCTCAAGTAAGGGATAATTAGAGGGCTCAAGTATATATATATAGGTATGTGTACTTCTTGACTGAATAATGTACTTTTATAACCATTTACAATTTGTATTGCTTGCTTTAAGTACTTCAAGGATAAAAGACAAATATTAAAGAAACTTTATAAAGATGTCTCAATTCTCAGATATTGACAGACTCGCTATCTCAACTATCAGATTACTTTCAGTAGATCAGGTCTCTAAAGGTAATTCTGGCCATCCAGGTGCTCCCTTGGGTATGGCTCCAATTGCTCATGTTCTTTGGAAACAAATGAAGATTAATCCAAATAATGTAGATTGGATTAATAGAGATAGATTCGTATTATCTAATGGCCATGCCTGTGCTTTACTTTACTCAATGTTACATCTAGTTGGATTTGATTTTACTATTGATGACTTAAAAAATTTTAGACAACTTAACGCTAAATGTGCTGGTCATCCAGAATACGAATTACCAGGTGTAGAAGTCACTACAGGTCCATTAGGTCAAGGTATTTCTAATGCTGTAGGTTTAGCTATTGCTCAAGCTAATTTAGCTGCTACTTATAATAAACCTGATCAAGATTATATCCTTTCAGATAACTATACTTATGCTTTCCTCGGTGACGGTTGTTTACAAGAAGGTGTCGCATCGGAAGCTTGCTCCTTAGCGGGTCATCTTAAACTAGGTAATTTAATTGCTATTTATGATGATAACAAAATTACTATTGATGGTAAAACTGCTTACTCTTTCGATGAAGATGTCTTAAAGAGATACGAAGCTTATGGTTGGCAAACTCTAACTGTAGAGAAAGGTGATGATGATTTAGATGCCATAGCTAATGCTATAGAAACTGCTAAAGCTAATAAAGAACAACCTACAATTATTAAAGTCTCTACTACAATTGGTTATGGTTCATTGATGGCAGGTACTGGTAGTGTTCATGGCTCACCTTTAAAACCTGATGATGTTAAACAGTTGAAAAAGAAATTCGGTTTCGATCCTGAAAAATCTTTTGTAGTACCACAAGAAGTTTATGATTACTATAAAGAAACTATAGTCAATCCAAGTGTTAAAGCTAATGAAGAATGGGATAAGAAATTTGCTTCATATCAAGAAAAATTCCCTCCTCTTGGTGCAGAATTAAAAAGAAGATTAGCTAATGAATTACCAAAGGATTGGTGTTCAAATTTACCTGTCTATAAACCATCAGATTCAGCAATGGCCTCAAGAAAATTATCTGAAATTGTGATCGAAAATATTTACTCAGTATTACCTGAATTAATTGGTGGATCCGCTGATTTAACTCCATCTAATCTTACAAGATGGAAAGAAGCTGTTGATTTCCAACCTCCTTCTTCGGGTTTCGGTGATTACTCAGGTAGATACATAAGATATGGTATAAGAGAACATGGTATGAGTGCAATCATGAATGGTATCGCTGCTTTTGGTGCTAATTATAAACCATTTGGTGGTACTTTCTTAAATTTTGTCTCATATGCTGCAGGTGCTGTTAGATTAGCCGCTTTATCCGGTCATGGTGTTATTTGGGTCGCTACTCATGATTCCATCGGTTTAGGTGAAGATGGACCAACTCATCAACCTATTGAAACTTTAACACATTTTAGAGCTATTCCAAACCTTCACGTTTGGAGACCCGCTGATGGTAATGAAACTTCTGCTGCTTATAAAGCCGCAATTGAATCTTCTCATTCCCCAAGTATTATCGCTTTATCAAGACAAAATTTACCTCAATTAGAAGGTTCCTCGATCGAGAAGGCTTTAAAAGGTGGCTATATTATTCATAATGTAGACAATCCTCAAGTTATTATCGCTTCAACCGGTTCTGAAGTCCATCTATGTGTAGAAGCCGCTAAATACTTAGCCTCAAGAAGTGAAAACCCATTGAGAGTTCGTGTCGTATCTTTACCAGATTTCATGACTTTCAACATGCAACCAATGGAATATAAATTATCAATCTTACCAAATAATGTCCCAATCCTATCAGTTGAAGTAGCCGCAAGTTCAGGTTGGGGTAAATATGCTCATGAACATTTTGCCATTGATAGATTCGGTATGTCTGGTAAGGGTCCAGATGTTTACAAATTCTTCGATTTCGTTCCTGAAGGTATCGCTAAGAGAGCTGAAAAAGTTGCTAAATTCTATGATGGTAGAGTTGTCCACTCTCCATTAGATAGAGCACTTCCATTCAACACCACTGAGTTTTAGTACCTCTACCCTAAATAAACTTTCTTTTTATATATATCTTTTATTTCTCCTTTTGCTACAGATGTAATTATTTACTTTAGGCTCTTAGATATATCTCAACAGATATCTTATTCAACTACGGATTTATTTTTATTATCCATTCATCATTACGTTTTTTTCCCGATGGAATAAAGCAATAGTAGCAGGCTGCTATTCAATTAAATTCCCGAGCAAAAAATCCATTGACCCTTCAATATTTTTCTTTTTCCATTGGAAGTTGAGCGGCAAGTTGCTTAAAGCATGATGAGTCAACTCGTTATGACTTAAGCAATAGGACAGGTTGCATAGTTTATAGAACTTACATCATTACGTTGAGTTTATTTAGAAGTTTAGCTTTTCTATGTTGGTTGCATATATAAAAGAGGAATGGTTTCTACTACTACCTATTTAATCTTGAATCTGTCTTAAGTTTAATATCGTAGATATAATTTTTAATACAACAATAACAAGTTACTAATAGATATAGGTAGATCATGTCAATACAAGAAAATTGGATTAAATTGTTGGATAATCCAACTCTAACTGTCTTACCACAAGATTACCTTCGTCCACAACAAGAACCCCTCTTTCAAGAAGAAACATATTCTGTTCAATTACCACAATTGGATTTGCCTCTTGAAACTTTCAATGACAAATATCTACTAGCATTATCAATATGGTCTGTCTTAATGTACAGATTCTCTGGAGATGATGATATTGTCTTATACATTGCTGACAATAAAGTATTAAGATTCACTTTCCAACAACAATCGTCATTTCTCGCACTTTATAATGAAATCTCTAAAGAAATTTCAAACTTACTTTCAAATTTCCCAGATGTCTCTTTTGATGAGCTCTCTGAATATATTCAAACCACCCAGAACTTAGATAAAAGTATACAGTTATTCCGTTTTGCATTCCTTAGAGACTCTAAGATAAATCATTTAAACTATTTCAAGCATCATCCCCTAGATCTATTAATTAATCTAAAGTCACAAACTGGTGCTCATACTATCGAATTTACATTTAATAAGTTATTATTCTCAAATGAAAGAATCCAAATAATAGCTGATCAATTCACTAATTTGCTATCCACAGCTATAAACAACCCTTCATACTGCTCCACCAAGGTTTCATTAGTTACCGATTCTTCATCAAATGCTATACCGGATCCAAAGTTAGACTTAGATTGGTCTGGCTTCGTCGGCTGTATACATGATATATTCCAAGACAATGCTGAAAAATTCCCTGATAGAACTTGTGTAGTTGAAACTGGGTCCATTGCTGCTAATACTTCAAGAACTTTTACATATCAAGATATTAATCATGCTTCCAATATTGTCGCACATTATTTGATCAACACAGGAATCAAGAGAGGTGATATAGTAATGATCTATTCCTCCAGAGGTGTGGATCTCATGGTTTCAGTAATGGGTGTCTTAAAAGCTGGTGCAACCTTTTCAGTTATTGATCCTGCATATCCACCAGCTAGACAAACTATTTATTTAAAAGTAGCAAAACCAAAAGGTTTAATTGTTATTAGGGCAGCAGGTCAATTAGATAAACTTGTCGAAGATTTTATTACAGATGAACTGGATGTTATTACTCGTATTCCATCAATTGCAATTCAAAATAATGGAACAATTCAAGGCTCGGATGGTTCTCAAAATGATACTTTAGCACCATATGAACATTTAAAAGCAACAAGAACAAATGTCGTAGTTGGTCCCGACTCTAATCCAACTTTATCTTTCACTTCAGGTTCAGAAGGGATCCCAAAGGGTGTCTTAGGAAGACATTTCTCATTAGCATACTATTTCAACTGGATGTCAAAACAGTTTAATCTTTCTTCCAATGATAGATTCACAATGTTAAGTGGTATTGCTCATGATCCAATCCAAAGAGATATGTTCACTCCACTATTTTTAGGGGCTCAGCTTTATGTTCCGACTGAGGATGACATTGGGACACCTGGTAAGTTGGCAGAGTGGATGGCTATGCATAATTGTACTGTCACTCATCTAACACCTGCTATGGGCCAATTATTAACTGCTCAGGCCGTTACCCCATTTCCTAATTTACATCACGCATTCTTTGTAGGTGATATTTTAACTAAACGTGACTGTCTCAGGTTACAAACCTTGGCTGAAAATGTTACTATTGTCAACATGTATGGTACTACAGAAACTCAACGTGCTGTCTCATTTTTTGAAGTAGAATCTCAAAAGAAATCTCCAGAATTCTTGAAACCTCTTAAGGATGTCATGCCTGCGGGTAAAGGTATGAAAAATGTTCAATTACTTATTGTAAACCGAAACGATAGAACTAAAATATGCGGTGTTGGTGAAGTAGGTGAAATCTATGTTCGTGCCGCCGGTTTGGCTGAAGGGTATAGAGGTCTACCTGATTTGAACAAAGAAAAATTTATTAAGAATTGGTTCGTAGACGAAAATCATTGGACAAATTTGGATAAAGATGAAGGTGAACTATGGAGAAAATTTTATTTAGGTCCAAGAGATAGATTATACAGAACTGGTGATCTTGGCCGTTATCTACCTGATGGTAATTGTGAATGTTGTGGCCGAGCAGATGATCAAATCAAAATTAGAGGCTTCAGAATAGAATTAGGTGAAATAGATACCCATGTCTCACAACATCCTTTGGTTAGAGAAAATATCACTTTGGTACGTAAAAATTCTGATAATGAACCAACTTTAATCACTTTTATTGTACCAAGATTCGACAGGAAGGAAGAGTTAACAAAATTTTACACTCCAGTTCATAACGAAGACAATTTTGATGAAACAGTTAAAGGATTAATAAATTACCATTTACTATCAAAGGATATTAAAATATTTTTAAAGAAAAGACTAGCAAGTTATGCTATCCCATCTTTGATCGTCATATGGGAGAAACTGCCTTTAAATCCAAATGGAAAAGTTGATAAACCAAAGTTACAATTCCCAACGCAAGAGCAACTTAAGTTGATCGCATCAAATACTATCTCAGAAATTGATGAGACTCAATTCTCCGACATTGAAAGGGAGGTACGTGATCTTTGGTTGACTATTCTTCCAACAAAGCCTTCTTCTGTAGAGGTTACAGATTCGTTTTTTGATTTAGGTGGTCATTCCATACTTGCTACTAAGATGATTTTTACTGCTAAGAAACAATTTGGTATTGATTTATCGTTAGGCACTATTTTCAAATATCCTACTATTAAAGCATTTGCTAATGAAATTTCAAGAATCAAAGAGGCAAAACCATCAAGTGAAGATGTAACAACAACTACTGAATATGCCAAAGATGCTAAACAACTGGTTGAAACTCTACCTAAAACTTACTTATCAAAAGAATCTTTCACCCCAGGTGTTGCGCAAACTATCAATGTGTTTCTTACCGGTGCTACTGGTTTCCTAGGCTCCTTCATCCTGGCTAATCTTCTAAGTAACAGCAGACCTTCCCTCAATTTCAAGGTATATGCACATGTTAGAGCAAAAGATAAAAAAGCTGCATTTACAAGATTAGAAGTAGCTGGTAAAACGTATGGCACATGGAATCCAAAAGCTTCTAGCAATATTGAAGTTGTTCTAGGTGACTTGTCTAAAAAACAATTTGGTTTATCTGATGATGAATGGAATCATTTAGCAAACGAAGTAGATATTATAATCCACAATGGGGCCTTAGTTCATTGGGTATATCCTTATAGTAAATTAAGAGATGCAAACGTCATATCAACGATAAATGTGATGAATCTCGCAGCTGCTGGTAAACCAAAATTCTTTAATTTTGTATCTTCGACCTCAACCTTAGACACTCAGGAATTTTTCGATTACTCTGATAAATTACTCGCCGAAGGTATAAGCGGTATCTCTGAGGAAGATGATTTATCACGCTCTGTTACGGGATTAACTGGTGGTTATGGTCAATCCAAATGGGCTGCTGAATATATAATTAGGTGCGCTGGTGAAAGAGGATTACGTGGTTGTATTGTAAGACCCGGTTATGTTACCGGTTGCTCTACTAATGGGTCTTCTAACACCGATGATTTCTTATTAAGATTCTTAAAGAGTTCAGTTCAACTAGGAAGAGTTCCTGATATCAATAATTCGGTTAATATGGTTCCTGTAGACCATGTGGCTCAAGTGGTAGTAGCTACTGCTATTACTCCACCGACCTCCAATTATGTTGCAGTTGCACATGTTACTGCCCATCCACGTATCCTCTTCAAAGATTATCTAATGTCATTGAAAAAATATGGCTACGATGTCGTTTTGGAGGACTACAATTCCTGGAAGAATCATTTAGAAGTTTCCGTAATTGATAGAGGCGAAGATAGTGCATTATATCCATTATTGCATATGGTATTGAATGATTTACCTCATAATACAAAGGCTCCAGAATTAGACGACAGTAATACAATAAAATCATTAAGAGGTGACAGCCATTACACTGGTATTGATACTTCCGCTGGGATGGGAGCTACTGAAGAACAAATTGGTATTTATATTGCCTTCTTGAACAAAATAGGATTTTTACCAAAGCCTACCATGCCTGCAGTAACCAAATTACCTGAAGTGACATTAGCTTCTTCTCAAATCGACTTAATGGTGTCAGGTGCCGGTGCTCGTTCAAGTTCTGCTGCAGTATAAAATTTGTGTCTTGGTACAAAATATAATTGTTTTTTTCCCCTAAAAGAATATAAGATATATGTATATATATAAATAGATAAAACATTCATATTAAAAAAATCCACATTGAGTAACATTAATTATTAAACAAAAATTGTAAATCTGAAGGAGTTAGCCTACTAATCGCCGCCTCATCTTGATTAATTGTAGCGTGAATCATATTTGCTTTTTTCTCTTGTAATTCAATAATTCTCGACTCTATACTATCTTCAATACAGAATCTAGTTATTTTTACAGGCCTAAATTGACCAATTCTATGGACTCTATCACCACTCTGCCATTCAACACTAGGATTCCACCATGGATCCATTATAAACACATGAGAAGCCTCACATAAGTTTAATGCAACACCACCAGCTTTTAAACTGACTAAGAATACTTCGCAGTCAATATTATTCATAAAGTATTTTATAGTTTCATCTCTCTGCGTAGGAGACATATTACCTTGAAGTTTGACAGTTTTAAAACCAGCTCTTTTCAATCGCCATTCGACCAAGTCTAGCATACTCGTGAATTGTGAAAATACGATAGATTTTATTGTCCTTACGTTACTTCTCAGTTTGTAGAGTTCTTCGACCAACGCTTCAATCTTAGTCGAAGATTTCCACTGGCCCTTTAGATTTAATCTACTAACGATACTCTGCTTCTTAAATGCTTCCATATCAACTTCAATCGATGTCTGGGACAGATCGATACTCAACCCAATGTGGCATACAGGACATGATAGATTACTACTATTATCCATATATGATTCGACGTATTCTTTGATACATAACCGGCAAAATTTATGATGACATTTAGATTCAATAGGTTCTTCAGCCTCATCATCACATAGCTGACATATGATCACACCAACAGAGTTTGAATAGCCACTATTTATTTTCTTCAATAGTAAATCAGGATGATCAGCTAATTGTCTCATCCTGGTAATTAGAGAGAAAATGTTGGCATAATTATTCAATACCACACCTTCTTCCACATATGAATTATATTTTCTTTTCACATCAGTATATAAACTTCTGTACAGATCTTTTTCTTCTTCGTTAAAATGATCACGTCTAACAGTGACAATTCTTGGTGGTAATCCCAGATCATCAGCACGTTCTACTTTTGTTCTCCGTAGCATAATGTTTTTCAAAAGAAGTTGAATATTATTGAAAGATTCCAAACCAGGCCCTTCAACCCCAAATTTTTGAATATTCTTTAACATGAAATGGTTAAAGAAATTAGTATGTTGCATTATAACATGGTTACAGCGATCACAGTGCATATTATCAGAGAATTTCCATTCTTTTGAAGCACAATCACATTTAGTACAGAAATATTTTGAAAATGGTTCGATATTTAGAAACCTAATCAATGAGTACATCTCACCAATTCTATTTTGTAAAGGAGTACCACTTAAACACCACCTTTTCTCAGTTTGCAACATATTTACAGCCCTTGCCGTGTTACTTTGTCTATCCTTAATGTTATGAGCTTCATCTAATATGACACGATAGAACTTTAGATTATGTAAAGCCGAAGGTTCTTTAACTAAACCATTTTTCCTCCTGAACCCATAATTCTGTTTTCTGAATACGGATTCTAAAACAGAGTATGTGGTTAAAATAACATCATACCCTTTCAAATCAGCGACATTTACAGTTTTTGATGCACCATGATATACATAAATTTTCAGTTTCCTATCAGTATGCTGCTCTATTTCATTTTTCCATTGAATAAGTGCAACTGTAGGAGCTACAACTAATGACGGAGTATTAGTCAGATCGTTCATTAGTAAAGATATGGTTTGTATCGTTTTCCCCATACCCATCTCATCTGCGAGTACCCCACCATTATATATACTATTTTCTTGTTCTAACAGCCAATGTAAACCTTCTAGTTGAAAAGGTAATAACTTTAATGACATACCTTCCGGTTGTAAAGCTCTTTGCGGTACATACTGTGGGGCATTCTGTAGATCAGAAAATACTGTTTTTAACTCCGGATGATTTTCATACAATCTTAAAGTGTTACGTTCATATGGTGTTATCTTAGGTGGCTTCCTTTTAGCAGGTTTACGTTTTTTAGTAGTTTTCCTCTTCTTACTAAGTGGTTCATCATCATCATCATCGTCATCGTCCTTGTCATTTTCATTATCTAGAACTATAATATCCGGATTTTGTTCGTTCTTTATACTGACACTTTCTGAGCCATCCAAATCAATACTATCGTTATCCACAAGAGTCTTTTCACTTTCTAAATATTCCTCGTCTTCATATTCCACTTCATCAGGACTATTATTTTCTGTTTTAACATTGCCACCTTCATCACTCTCCACTGGTTCAGCATAGTTTATCTTCTTAGTAGATGCTCTAGTACGCCTTCTTCTTATAAATCCTCCTTCTACAATCATTTTTGACTCTTCTTATATATATTCAAGCTGCTTCTCAGGAAAAGCCTTCTACATATTCATAATATGTTGATCTTACTAATAATAAAAAAGTGATGTGGTAAATTTTATATTCGTAATTAAAGTGAAAAATTTCCTAAAAGAGATACAAAAAAGTAATTATACAAAAAGAATGGAATAAAAATGGTTGCCATTAGCAACCAAACCGAATTATTGAGAATAGCTTCTCTGAATGCTGAAAAATCGAATCAATAGTATAGTGAGGAGCAGTAAATGAATTTATATCTATTTAGTTTCTACAACTTCGTCCAGAAATTGCCTGATCTGGGACATTATGTTCTCTCTTGTGCTCTCAGAAACTCTCTCTGTATTGTTGGAATGTTAGTATTCAATGATAACTGGCTTATAAGATATGGAGATATATTGATAGGGACATACCTAGAGCTTTTGGCTCTACCTTCGCTAGAATTTCGGTGTAATTAGTAGATTTATTATTTTCGATTTCATTCATAGCCATAGACTTAACTTGATCTACCCAGCCTTCTTCCAATAATTTTTCAGACAATGCATTAGATATCCTGGGGCAATAATAGTTAGTAAAATTAATGAGCCTTTTCGAAGGGAAAGTTCATACTCTAGAAAACAAAAAACATACTTTTCGTAGTTACCAGATTCAACGAGGCATTTCTGGATCTCTGCTTTAAGTTGACTGTCCATTGTACTAAACCTAATTGACAAATTAACTATCACCTAATGCAAAGCTAATAAACAAACACAGTATGTTCAAAATCACAACTTTATCAGTCGAAAATATCGAAAACTGTCTGATTCACACTGATTTTTTTTTCACTGCGTTAAAACAAAAAAACGGGTTTTTCTTACAGATTCAAGTAGTAGGAAGGAACTATATGATGTGACATCCCTACCAAAATGATTAACGGTTTTTTTATATTGCGTATGTAGTTTCATATATGTCTCTTAGAATTATTACAAGACAATTAAGTTCAAGGAGATCGTTATCGTTACTACTGAGAAAAATGGGTGCAAATAAAGGCCAACCAGAAAATGCTAAGATTGTTTCAAGCCGTCCAGTCGAAAGAACTGATGAATGCAAATGGATTGGTCTGGAAAAGATTACTTATTTAGATCCTGCTGGTAAGGAAAGAGATTGGGATAGTGCTGTTCGCATGACTAGAAACTCCGGTGGTGTGGACGGCATTGGCATAATTACTCTTCTGAAGTATGATGATGGAAGACCTACAGAGATTCTTTTGGAGAAGCAATTTAGACCTCCGATTGAAGGTGTATGTGTTGAAGTTCCCGCAGGATTAATTGATGATGGAGAGGATATTGATACTGCAGCTTTGAGAGAATTACGTGAAGAGACCGGTTACGTTGGTAAGATTATTGACAAAGGCCCTGTGATTTTTAATGACCCGGGATTCACAAACACTAATCTTGCAATGGTAACAGTAGAAGTCGATATGTCCTTAACGGAGAATAAGAAAGTAAACCCTCAATTAGAAGAGAATGAATTTATTGAATGCTTTACGGTTCCCTTAGAAACATTTCCTGAAGAAATGATCAAATTAGATCAACAAGGTTACAAACTAGATGCGCGTTTACAGAATATTGCTTATGGTATTTCCTTAGCCAGGAAGTATAAGTTGTGAAAACACCCTGTGAATTAGGTAGACATTTCTTTTTTGTACATTTTTTGTAGAAAGCTTTATACTGAAAGGAAAAAAATTATTACTAATAAATAAAATTAGTGGCCAATAGTATAGTTGTTAATGAAAGGACTATCGTCTTTAATACATGTACTATTATTATACAATATAGCTAGTTTATAAGAGAAAAAAAAACAACGACACCGGCAGGATTTGAACCAGCGCGGGCAGAGCCCAACAGATTTCAAGTCTGTCGCCTTAACCACTCGGCCACAGTGCCAAAATTTAGTTTGTCCATAAAAATAGTCATTGTTAAATGACATTCCTCAAAACACTAAATCAGTCTCTCCCAGTTGCTAGGAGAGGCTTATGGTTTGATAAATAATTTAGAAAGAGAGATAAGAGCCATAGCTACATATGATATTGTTAAATACATAAAAATGTAATGTAGAATCTCTTGAGCTTATAAGAGTATAGGGATTATTATTGTTGGAAATATAGTTTAATCAAGAGGAAATATATTTATTTGTCATATGAGAATAAAACGATGAAAGCATAATAATTTATTATTTATGTTTAGGTGATATTCTTCAGTTTGACAAATATGATTTTATGACAACCAAAAACTTAATGAAATATAACAGAAAGTATTATACTAATTTAGGAAAAGGAAATGAGATTGGAAAAATGATCGTGGTTATAAAACACCAAACACGAAAAGTTATGAATATTACTAAATTCGCCATTAACAAACGAAACCAAAACGTAAATGTTTACATTCTTCAATCTAAGAAAGATCCACGTCAACAACACGACACAAAAGATATTTCATCTATTTCCAAACGTATAAATACTGAGTTAGAAAACAGATTTTATATGATTAAGTTCTTTTACAATTACTTTTTATTATTATTATTATATATATATTATTTATACTTTGTATTTTATATTAAGAAATACGAGGACTTTTTTACGTTCAAAAGAATATATTATCAATTCATCTCTTCACATCTCA